>RJVU01063416.1:1158947-1170647 GCA_003731715.1 Anabarilius grahami | reverse complement strand
TTCACATACTTAACTGCAGACACTGAAGTGACAAACACTATGTGGTACAGTACAATATACAGTACAATCATATCCCTTAGTGTGGGTGTATGTGTGGTTTAAAAAGAAATAGAAAATATACTATCCATATGTAATGTCAATACAAGTAACACAGCATTTTAAATTAAATCTTTTGAGGTTATGCTATATTTTTATGATACTATTTTCCATGTACTTTAGTAAGCTGTATGTCTCTGTAATAATAATAATTATATATATATATATCTTTTTTTGAGAGACTTGGATAATGCAACTTCATTGCAAATAATAATGCAAATAAGCAGTAGTGTTACATTGCTATGTGTTACTGACTGAAACCAATGGAAAAGATATCTCTTCTCAGTTAATAGAAGAGTTTTGTAATGTCATTATGGCATTTTTGTCGGTTCTAGTTCTGGGATGCCACTCTGAGTTGTCCGGCCAACAGTAAAATCTCATTGGTCCAAAATCCTGTCCCAAACATCTTTATATTAAACATTACATTTGTTCAGACTGGCTGTGATTGTGTGGTGTTGGGCAGCCTTTTTACTTTCAGTGTGGACAGACAAATCACTGGTTAGAACACATTCATACAATGCTGCAACAACTTCAAGCAAAGCTAAATTTTACACTTTTATGATTCTTTGCTGTTATGAAGCAAAATTATCAGATTATCACATAATCTGTTGTGAGGCTGTCTTCCAAATGTATGTAATATTTGGAATGTACAGTACTGTATAAGGGAAATCTATTTTATTGTGTCTCTCTAATACAATGTTTTGTGAAGAAAAAAAAATTGACAATATAATGTGTTCTTAGTAATTAAACTAGTGTATAAAACGAGACAAATTAAAACTAAGTTCAACAAACTTCGCAACTGCATTGTTTTGCCAGGGCATACAAAGAAAAAATGCAGAGTTAAGCTAATGTAAATACAGTGCACATACACATACAGTAACAGCTATTGATGTAATCATTCGTGGCCAGCGGCTGGAGAGATTATTACACTCATCCAACCTCTAAAAATACCAAGGGTCCCAAGAATGAGATCATAGACTTTGCCAGAAAAGATACTGAGTAAATGATTATATGCTTTTGTGCAGAGTATGAAATGGTTGGTGCAATGTCAAGCCTAACACATTTCACACAAGAGTTTTCCTAAATGGGCAACTCGTCATTGCATGAACACATCCTCATGAAATTTATTTATTTTTTGTTACTATTCTACAGAGCATGGCACTGAGCTTTTAATTGGAATTTAGAAAAGAAGACAGCATAAGAACCTTGAAATTAAAGATCAAGACAGGATCATTAATTAATCAGACAGGTATATTATGCAAAGCAAAAAATGACTTTGTTCAGATACTGTGCTCCTGCTAACTGAATACTCAAAGAATGAAAGGGAGAGAAAAATCACTAAGAAATACTGCCGTAATCGACCCCTGACCTCCAGTAAAAGAGCAATGAACAGAAGAGTAGTTTAATGTATGACTAGATGAGGCAAATCTCACATAACTGATAAACAAGTTTTATAGCTGTTCTCTTGATCTATGCTTGAATCATCTGGTTGATCACTGAACTAAAGGCTAATGTAGTTCAGGTCCTACTCTGGGTAAAAAAGGGTGCAGATTTGAATGAAAATTTCCATTACCTTAAGGAACTATTTTGCCTTATCTGACATTTAGAAATCACTTTATCTAATGTAGTCAGATTGATTTAGTCATATTAAATAATATTTTGACTTCTAACCTGAGATGTTCACTCATCAAGCATATATCAGATACCTGATAAAACATTTGTACAGTTAACTATACAGTGGATTTTGATTTTTGTTTTTATAAATCAGAACAGATCCATCTGATTGTCCATCCCAAAACAATAGACAATCTTACATATACTATCATGCAAATGTAATTGTGTTCAGTCTATTTGTTTTCATTCTACATAAAGGTGAATATAAAGTTTCACTTTCTAATAGTCTCAATATATCCCCCCACTAGATCTAAATGGGGTCATTACATAGACTTCTACTGTTTTTATACTGAGCTAGTTATAAATACTATAACCTAACCCTAAAACATTCTGCATTTTTACATAAAACACAAACAAACAAACCTTTATTCATCTTATTTTTATACTGTTTTTACAAATGTGTATGTCCCTCAAAAATATAGTTAAGTAGACACACACACACACACTTCTCTTTTTTCCCAAGAGGTGGCACTGTTGAGTTTTCAAAATGCCCATACTTTAACCAGGAACATCATTAACTTTGTCAATTATTTGATTTTTATTATTATTAATGGGAATTAAAAATGACAATTACAATGTGAAGGTAAGTTTTTTAATGTTAAACTTGGCTCATCAAATAATTTAAAGATATAATTTCACAGATGTAACTTAAAGTTATCATTCTAACATGACTGCATAATATTTAAAATGTAAAAATGCTTTGAATTAAAAGGATCTGTAGAATAGCCTATAGGCGAAACGTATTATATAGAACTGTCAGTGAACAGAACTAAATTTAGTGTTACTAAAGCAATTTGATTTTATATTTTGCAAAGGGTAGGACGAAAGAGTTAAATGTTCGATACCCATTCAACTCTTTCCTCCTGCATTTCCAAAATGACAGTCAGCTGACGAGAAAAGTTTTGGTTTCCGAACCCATATGTTAAGGAGCTCTGAGACCATTGGCTCGTTAGGAACCTTACGTCACGGCAGCTATAAAACTCAGCAATGCTTTTAAACTCTACTGTAGTGGGTCGAGTTTAAAAACTCTCTCAGCTCGATCTGTGTCAGCAGCATTTAGCGCACGTATTTCACGTTACACTTACCCGTTTGACCACGATGATGTCTGCTCTTGAGGAGTCACCAAAGTGTTAAATGTTTGAAATACACGGCCGCCGAAATCCACATGTAAAGAGAAGAGAAAGAGATCCAATGCATTTTTGCAATAGACTTTGCCAAGGAGAGCTCATAATCTGGAGTTAGGAGAGCACTGAAAAGTCCTGTGCAGTATCTGTTTTCCTGCAAAGAGTAAAGCATTTAAACATCATCAAGCTGGCTCACTCTCTTCCGACCCAGCCCGCTTTGACAGCTGCTCTTCACCCGCTCTGGAGGACGGTCAGCAGCAAGAGGATGGCATCAGAGCTGGCACTGAGCAGCTCCGACCTGCCCACCAGTCCCCTGGCCATGGAATATGTTAATGACTTCGATCTGATGAAGTTTGAGGTGAAGAAAGAGCCACTGGAGCCCGATCGCAGCATCAGCCAGTGCAGCCGCCTAATCGCCGGGGGCTCCCTGTCTTCCACCCCGATGAGCACGCCCTGCAGCTCAGTTCCCCCTTCGCCAAGCTTCTCGGCGCCCAGCCCTGGCTCCGGGAGCGAGCAGAAGGCGCACCTGGAGGATTTCTACTGGATGACCGGTTATCAGCAGCAGCTCAACCCCGAGGCGTTGGGCTTCAGTCCCGAGGACGCGGTTGAAGCGCTGATTAACAGCACACATCAGCTCCAGAGCTTCGACGGCTATGCAAGGGGGCAGCAGTTTAGTAGCGCAGCCGGACCGGGAGGCGCCATGGCCGGGGAGGAGATGGGATCCGCAGCTGCGGTGGTGTCTGCAGTCATTGCCGCCGCTGCAGCGCAGAACGGGGCACCTCACCACCAGCACCATCATCATCACCACAGCCACCACCAGCAGCACCAAACTCCCGGGGTCCCGTCCAGCAACAACTCCTCTTCCATCCACCACCAGCACAGCCACCTGGACGATCGCTTCTCGGACGAGCAACTCGTTTCCATGTCCGTGCGTGAGCTCAACCGGCAGCTGCGCGGCGTCAGCAAAGAGGAGGTGATCCGACTCAAACAGAAGAGGAGAACCCTTAAAAACAGAGGCTATGCCCAGTCTTGTCGCTACAAGAGGGTCCAACAGAGGCACGTACTTGAGGGTGAGAAGACCCAGCTCATGCAGCAGGTGGACCACCTCAAACAAGAGATCTCCAGACTGGTGCGTGAGAGAGACGCGTACAAAGAGAAGTACGAGAAGCTGGTGAGCAGCGGCTTCCGAGAAAACTCATCGAGCAGCGACAACAACCCTTCATCCCCGGAGTTTTTCATGTGAGTTCCCTAAAAAAAAAAAGCCTAAAAAATAAATAAATAAAGTTTTTAAAAGTTTTTTTTTTCTATCTCTCATTGTTTTGGGGGTTGTAAGATCAAGGCTGACAACTTTTTTATCGCTTTTATAAAGAACTGAATCAGTTCTTGAGTTTTGGGGGCTTGTTGTCCAACCAAACTTTTTTTTTTTCTTTATATGCATTTATATTATTCTTTTAAATTAGTTAATATTTTGATGTGTATGCATTTACACTCATAATATTGACCTTCATTCACCTTTTGCATTTTTTTTTTATTGCCAAATAAGAAAGTTTGCTATTTTTATTTTTTATATATATATATTTTTTGCTTTTTTGCCAAAATCAGAGGATTTTCCCCCATTATCATCTCATGCCTTCTGCTTGCTGTTTTGTGACTTTACATGAGAGACATTATTGCTATATAAAGAGACATGTCATTGAAGTGCCTGCATGCTGGACATGTATGGTCTTTTTGTTCTTTCTTTATTCCCCTCCGTTTTTTATGCGCTTGAAAATGAACTTCTACTTGGAAAAGAACTTCTGCTCAGCATGGCATTCATACATTTCTTTCATTTCCCGATCACTTTTTTGGAATACGGACTAAAAAAGTGAAAGGAGCATCATGTCATCATCCTCCCCATGAAAAAGTTGATCCATGCAGTTTCCATACATTTAATTCTCTGTTGAGAGCCTACTGGAAGCAGTGTTTCGAGGGAAAGAACAAGGACCTGGTTTCTGAAAGGAATTCTCCCTCTGGGACTTAAACAATGTTGTTGCTAAAAGCGGTTTGTGTATTTAATGTCAAACATTTGCATTTTGATAAAAATGGAATGGAATGAACTACTTTTTTTTTTTTTTTTTTTGCATCATATAAAAACAGTTGAAGGTAGCCATTGCCACAGGTTGACACGAAGAAGGAAAAGTGACTTAGAGTTTAGATGTTGCCTGTTCATTTTGTTAGAATTTTGGGAAGGCTCCAAGTTTGCATACAGCTGGATTTTTATCATGCGTAACTTGAGCTTTTTTGCAGCATGTACTTGCAGTGAAAACAGCAGTTTGACAGTTGTAGTTCATGTTGTAGCCTGCCATTTACTGTATTTTAAAACCAAAGTATTAAAGTAGAATTTCAAGTCAACATGGAAAACCATGCATTCAGAAAAGAAAAAAAAAATATTTGATATAAAGTCTGACCTATTTGGAATGAGTTGCACTAAATGTAGCTTGTAGCAAATTATATATCACATATTGGAATCTATCTAGAACGCTAATTTAAAAGGCACCCGTCATGGCTTTTCTGAAAACTAAAGGATATAATCTTATTTAGTTATATATTGTCAAGCAGGACTCGATTCTTTCTTTCTCTTTCTTTCTTTCTTTCTTTCTTTCTTTCTTTCTTTCTTTCTTTCTTTCTTTCTTTCTTTCTTGTTGTTAATAAATTCATTATTTACATGGCAATAATGTAGTAATCAATATTAAAATGTCTGGACATTGTTTTATGGTCAGGGATTGATACCCTGCTTGTATAAAATCAGGATATAGCGTTCATCAATAAATTCTTAAACCTATGTTAATTATTATTTTTTTCATATATATTTTGCTGTGCAAAATTATTTTACCCACTAACCATATGTGATGTTCATATATGCTTATTTTCATTTCATACAATTATATGATATGCAATAAAAATGCAATTTGGGCCACTTAAAGTCTGCTTTCTCTGGATGTTGTTTGTTAAAGTTGTATTAGATTTTTTTAATGACCATTAGTTGTTTTGTTCATAATTCTTGCTAGAAGAAGTCTTTTAGTCTTATCCAGTGCATGTATTGCACTAAACATGTTTGGCGTCTCAAAAATTGATTTTCTATCGTAAGATTAAGACTCTTGAAACTATGTAAATAGCATTCGCTGTTATCATATAGTTGTTTGGCTCAAAGGACAACCATTTGCTAACACCACAGACCGCTAATTTTCTGAAGATATATGACAATTTTACTACAAACACTATCATAAACTCATAAGTATTCTCTGGAAAAGACCACTGAATTACAGAGCTGCAGTCACTAGCACATAATGTTTAATGGAGTTTAAATAAAACATTTTATTGCAGACAATGCTCTAACATTCCAAAGTTTGACACTGTCTCAGTGCAATGGACTTTGCTTTATGTTTAGAATGAAGTTATAGCGTCACTGTAGGTGTCACCTTTTTACCTTTTATTTAGTGACTCACAAGAGAAATTGTGGATTACTTGATGAAAGTAAACTCTTTTAACTGCATGGGTGCAGGCTATGTGTGCTGTGTTGCACAGATGTGAAACTCCTGGAACAGCTATGTTGTTTATGTCTTGAGGTACAAATATAAGAGAGTCATTTAACAGCGAATGTAAATGGTTGTAGTGCAGTTATCAAAGAACAGCATGTTTATGCATCTGCATGAGACATGCATGTTTATATGAGGGCAGAGCTGTATGAGCGCATCGAGTATGTGTACCATGAGTTCTCAAATGGTGAGTCGTAGGCGTGTTCTGATAGTGTGGCGGACAGCAGGAAAAAGTCTGTGCTAAATGCAAATAGTAAAACATGGAGAAAATTAAGCCACATCCACAAATTTGCGCAAACTATGCTGTAGTTTTTCAACGTATACAGAATGTTCCATTTTCATATTCATCTTTTTATGTTCATAATTTTGAATATTGCTGGGCATAAACAGATCATGTTAATATTAATAAACTCAGATTGATTTTTAAGGACATTTTGTTTACCTTTGTATGATAAACAAATTAGGTACTGAGTTGGCTCAACACTTGATCTGAGTCCTGAAGCAACATCAGTTGAGAACCACTGTACACTAGTGAAAGTGTTTTTTGGAGGTCGGAGTGAACATTCACATCCTGTATGTGTGCAAGACTTTTTCCACTGTTAGACATGTCGTCACCTTGGAAGTATAAGGTTCTATCTGACAAATCTTGTCAAAATTGAGTTATTCACATGTTCTTATTCTGTGTCAAATTATTTCCATTATGTGATGTTATTTTTTTTAAAGTTGGGTACTTTTTTTTTGTCTATCCACAAAGGAGTATGGAATGTAAAAACTTTGAAGCTCGATATCTCAAAACTGCTCAGAATGTTGATAGAACCTTATAATTCCAAGGTCGCGATCTGACCACCACTGATGTAAGGACATTAGTATTAAAAATGGTAACACTTTAGAATACTGTATCTTACTTACTGCATAACTAATAANAAACGCTATGACATACTGATTAGTTAACACATATTCCTTAGTAGTTAATAGTAGTGACTTGAGTGTTAATGACGAACTACCGATTAATTCTGCAGTAATTCCTTATTAGTTATGCAGTAAGTAAGATACAGTATTCTAAAGTGTTACCTTAAAAATCATTAGAAAAAAAACTCAAGACATATACAAAAAATAGGTCCACACAAAGAAATGTCTAATTAAATATATCTGAATTCTTAATCAAGATTAAGAGTGCTCAGTTTGTTCATAGATTTGTTCTTTATTTATTGATTCTCCACCTTTCCTTCATGTGAAGGAAGCGGCTTTGTCGTCCACCTCTCCTGAAACAGAGCTGTGGAGAAGGGAACAAGAGATCGGGCAAGAGAGAGTTGAAAAGAGTTTCCCAATGATTAATTGCTCTGAAAGGGTCTAGCTTGAGCTATTAAAAAATTATAAATTATAAATCTGTATTGCTGCAGCAGTGTCCATACTGGATTTTTAGTATGTATGCGAAAACGGCAATTTATAAACAATCTGTCTCTCATGCGTACTTAGAGGAAAATTTTCAGTTTTAGTATTTTGAGTTGCCAAAACCCTAAACATCTTCTGAAGAAATTAAGGAAAACATAAGTTAAAACACTACATTCATTTGCTTTCTCATTGCTTTCTTCCATTTGAAATGTATTTATGTTTTCCTAAAACATTTACTCTTTACGGTATGTACAATCTTGCTGTTACAATTCCTAAACAACGTGGCTTTTATGATTTTATTTTATAAAAACCTTTATTTATTTATTATTATGGTCCCACTTTATATTTGGTGGCCTTAACTACTATGTGCTTACTTTAAAAAAATAAGTACAATGTACTTATTTTGTTCATATTGTATTGTAAAACACTTTTGCTGCTACTGAGGTGGGATACGGGTAAGGTTAGGGACAGGTTTGGTGGTATGGGTAGGTTTAAGGGTGGGTTAAGGTGTAAGGGATGTGTCAACAGTGTAAGTATAGATGTAATTACATAAATTTATTACAGATGTAATTACAATGTTTTTACAAATGTAAAAACATGTATGTACACAATAAGTGCATTGTGTCAAATTATTAATTTAAATGTAAGTACATAGTAGTTAAGGCCACCTAATATAAAGTGGGGTCATTATTATTATTTTATTATCTTTATTCAATGTGGAAGAGAAGGGGGAAAATAGCTGCGTCTCATTTTGGAGGCTGCATCCTCCGGAAGTCGCATTTGAAGGCTGTATACGTCATCGAGGTGGTCTCATTTAAGAAAAGTAACTGTTAGATTGCAAAGTAAGAAAGACATGTATTTTACACCTCACGCAGAATAACAGTCCATTTTATTATGGTTACTTTTCTTAAATAAGACATCCTTGATGATGTATGCAGCCTTCAATTGCAACCTGAGAATGAGACGCACAATGAGACAGCTAATCTCTTCATTGAATCAATGAAAGTCTCTGTAAAAGCAAATCCAAGCTTTAGTGAAGGTGTATTTCATAGTGTGAGTATATGTGTGTACAGAGGATGCGTGGAGGTCAGTGAGCGAGATGTAGAAATGCGCACAGTCATTACAGAGATCTTTACCCTCAGGGGAGACCTTATTCATTTCCTGTACCCGTCCTTAAGTCATACGCATACACATATAGGCATACCACTCTTCCTATGGATACACAGCTACCTTTCATCCATTTTCACTTTTAATCAGCTAACGACTAACAGCTTTGTTCATCAAATTTGCCCAGTGATTTTGCATTATTTTGATTAGTTGACTGAATGCAATTACATTGTCGTCAATATCCATGTTTGTTGCTGGCTGCACTGCACTGAATTTGGTGTAGATGTTACGTCATGACACTCATGATAGATAGATAGATGGATGGATGGATGAACAGAGCAGTTTTGGAAGTCTTTTGGCTTGTGGGTGAACTTGAAAGAGCTCTCGGAAAGATGTGCACACACTTTGAAACTGTGTGTCAGAGTATTGGGGTTTTCCAGCGATGCACATATGCAATAAAGATGAAAATGATGCATGTGTGATACAGAGCGTGAGTGAGACATCATTGGATAAAAGGTCTTTACTTAGTCTTTTATCTGGACTATGAGATCCATTTTTAAATTATTATTAAATTAGTTTACAATTAAAACAATTGTTTTACAATAATGTGTAATGAACATCAGTTTAGATAAATATTACCTTTAATTTAGACAGTATCATTCATCATACAGCTTTCTTTTTAATAAAGAGGTTCTTTTTTGAAAGCTCCGAAACGTAGAGAGAATACATAGAGAGAATTCATTTGCTGGCATTTTCTGTGTGCTTTGTAAAATCATCAGTAATCTTCATCATCTTCATCATTCGGAATCTTTCTGTTATTTGACAATGAACTCTTCAGTACTCTCGAGTAATTTTATACATTTGCAAATTTATAAAATAAAGCCACCGTCATTAATATTAATGAATTAGAATAATATCAGAACATTTTATTATTTTATTTTATAAATGGTTAGTGTTGAGCTTTTGATATAAATGCTATATTGTCAGTTTTCATGTAATTCATGGGGGAAAAAAGGTTTTCGAAGCTGGTCATTGTGATGTATAGCTTAAATGCTTTATTGCATCTACAGAAAGCATTACAAATAAACACAATGCATCCTATATTTTTTGCAAAATTCTCAATTTTGTCATTTAGACATCTATTTTTCTTCAGCAATTGCTGATCATTTTAAGTTTAAAATTAATCAAAATAGTCATAGAAACATTTCTGTGGAACTCTTGTTCATCTTTATGCAGAGACCAGCTAAGGCCCTTACAGTACATGCGATACTTGCATTTCCTTGCACGTCTGTGCATGTTGATTTACTGTAGCTGACTTAAAGCCTATAAATAATCCTTGTCCTCCAGTGTCAATAAAACTGAATGCTGTTTATTTTAAATCTTAATCATTTCTGTCATATTTTCTCACTTTTTTTTTTTTTAGCATTCATTCTTTTCTTTTCTTTTTTCTTTTCATCCCCTCACTGTATGATAGGTGTAGTGTATGTGTCTTTTGCCTTTAAAGCATTACATTAAACTTGTTCTTTATGTGAGGTAAATTTGACATTTAGGTTTGATATAACCTGACAATTTTAGATCAGTTTTAAATTTTCTTCCTAGACAGCAAATTCTATTTCTGTGTTGACGGGCATCCGGAACTCTGTTTTGAAGTGATCATTTATTACGGCTGTATGTCATTTAGAATTAGAATCAAAATTAGATTAAAATATCTGGAGTGTAATGTGTATATTATGACAAATGACAAAATGCATGACAATAACTATGCTCTCACACACCATACTGTCACACTTTACTTAAAACAAAGTGGTGTTAAAACAATTGTATTTCTTATTATTATTATTTTCTGCAGGCTGATGTATAGGTGCAGATCACATTATACAACCTGACTGTATGTGAGTGTGTTTGAAATATTTCTGTCTTGAAAGTGTGAGTTGAAATGTAGACTGAACAGTGGACAATAATTGTCTAAAAACCTTTTTCTTAAAACAAACATCAATATTGTGGTATTCATCATATTATTGGAATATTAGACTACATTGCAAATTTTTACTTTTAAAATTCCTTTTTGACACAGGACCATATAAAGTGAGGAGCTTCTGAGGCAAAACATATAACATGTCTTACTGCAGGACATGTCAACTTTATAAACAAAAATATTGGATGTCACTTTCCAAATTAAATGGCTAATGGATACAGCATTATTTAATTACTGCAAAACTAGACTGAAGAATAGATCGTTGCATCTTCTGTTATTTCATTATAGATGCACACCTCAGTGAAACCTATTCATCAGAAAAATAATGTCAGATGAAGCTTTTTTTCCAGCGCAGATTAATCAAATATGAAGAACTTGCAGTTATTTATGTCTCTGACTGTTCATGTTGTTATATAATATATTTCAATAATATAATTTCAGCTTAGTACAATCTCTTCACAAAGATCATTTAGAAACAATGTGTTAAAACACAGCAAAATCAATTTTCCTTTAGTTTGTTATGTATTATGACATCTTCCCCCTCCTCCCTCCTCTCTCTCTCTCTCTCTCTCTCTCTCTCTCAGGTCATCTAGAAAGTTCCTTCATCTGTGACCGTGAGCTCTCTAAGCCTGGCCTTGATGAGTGAGGTAAAACAATTTCACCTGTATCTTTGACACACTACAAAAAACAAACAAACAAACAAACAAACAAAAATAACTACAGTCTGGAAATGAACACAAAATTAGCCATAATCATG
>RJVU01063416.1:1113101-1158925 GCA_003731715.1 Anabarilius grahami | reverse complement strand
ATATCAAATGATAAAATGCAGTGGTCTTTTCAACTCTGTATCTCATTGTGCCTGCATTAATATTTCTTAGGGCAATCTACATTTTGATTTTAAAAAAACATTGACAGTACCTAATGCTTTACCTGATGTATACCTTACAGTTAGGCTGGTGCTTCCTAAACTGCTGTACGAAACATTTTTCTCACTTTACACTCGAGTAAAAGCAAGTGTAAATTCACCTTCCCATAGGCCAAACTCTCAGTGCTGGGGTGATGGATTTCTGTAAGCCCAGTTGAAGCACAATCCATCTTTCTCCAGGCTTAGTGTGTACTCTTGTAGGACTACACCAATGACATCTCACTGGAGCACCTCGCTCCTGGGTAGGGGCTGTTCTCAGAGCTGTCAGGGATTAAGGTGTTTGTGTGGAACATTGCTGAATCATAAAAGGGCTTTTAGTGACCAAAGTTCTCCATGTACACTGCGACCCAACCAACCGTGATTGATTCAAAGGCGTTGTGCCTTTTAGTACAAGACAAAAAGTCGAAGATCTTGTGTCCTATGTTTTGAATTTAAATGCAGATATATAAAAACAAATTGTAAGAAATAAAATGGATAGATTTAGGTTTAATCTGAATGGATGAGTCAGATTCAGAGCTGCTTGACATGTACAGTACTTACAATGTGGTGCACAGTGGTGCTTATGAATGTGGATATCTATGCAGCATTTCCCGTGTCCTCTTTTAATAATACTTTTAATAAAAATGAAGCCATTAAAGTAAACGTTGAAATTACAATTGACAAAAATATTGCAGTATTTATTATAAATTATTTATCTGTGCATGTAATTTTTTTTTTTTTTTTTTTTTTTTTTTTTTTTTTTTATCCATGTGCCCTCATAATCAAAATAACTTCCCATTCCTTTTGAAATGACTCTTCTCTGATGACGTGTTTACTGGTGCGAGAGCGGGACAACCTGTCAGTCAGTTGAGAGTCCGCCCTAAATTTTGTCTTGGTCTCAAAGCCATTCACTCGGATATATGTCAAAATTGGAAAGAAAAGACTATCACAACTTCATGCCGTATTTTAATTAACCAAACTGAATTACAATTGTTTCAAACATGTTTCCAAAACTCTCCTACTTCTGCCATGTTTTAGGCAAAAAGATAGTTCTGCCCCAACTCAAACAAATGGTTGTGTCAGTTTTATTTTTTAAATGGTCTGGGTGTTCAAATAAATGTCACAGCACCATTCGCACACAGTCACATTGTTTCCACTTTCAGGGAAATTAACCTACAAATTGTTTACTTATAGTTGTTTGTCTGTGCATATTAAGATGGAATAGAAGAAAGTATGGTTACACTTTATTTTACAGTTCCATAGTTACATTGTAATTACTCGAATAAGTATTAATTGATTACATGTACTTACTATAGAGTTACAGGTTAGGGTTTGGTTTAGGTTAGTTACTTGTAATTATGCAAAATGTACTGTTATTACTATAGTAAGTACATGTAGTAATGTGTAACTACAACACAAATAAAGTGTTACCGAAAGTATTTGACATCCAAAAAAACAAACAAAAAAAAACCCCTCCAACTCTTGATTAACAAGGTAAAGAGTTTAAGCAGTTGTTCTTGAATCTTTGTCAGGTCTGTTGAAGGTTTACCCTTTAGTTTTTCCTCACTTCAAATCCAATGTCCATTTAGCATGTTCCTCTTTCTCTTTCTCTCTCATACTAATCTTTATAATGAGGATGAGATGTTAATGTCATGTCGTCCTTCCCATAATGGTCTGTGTTCCCGTCCCCATTGTCTTTAAGTAGAGCACAGGATCAAGGCTGGCCAGGCTCCAGCCTCACTTAACTCCGCCAGGGAAAAATGAGACGGAGCTGTCGGAGATGACAAGGACAAATCAGCGTTCAATGAAGTGCTTTAAGTGCTGTTGTTTCCAACAGCCATCGGAGCAGCTGTGAATTAGTTGCCCTTTAGAGGCGGCCGAGGAAATTTGCTGGATAAACACTCAGGAATGACAGGACACAGAGAACACAGGAATGAAAAACATGATGATAGTTGTCTTACATAAACCTGCACTGTTATCGCACACACAGGAGTGTGGGTCTTCTGAAACCAAAATGATGAAGGCATCTTAGTAGACAGGATGTTACACAAACATTGGTTTTGGACCTGTCTTCCTACCTTGTTATACTGCCTGAGAAAGCAGCATTTTACAGTGTTTGGACACAGTCTAGGACTGGGACTGGCATAGTGCATGTTGTTACCATTAAGAGACTTTATCCATGTATTTAAGAAAACACAAGTGAACAATGATTAGTCTTTCTGCTTAAGCTTCGTGTTAGTATAAGAAAGGAGAATGATGCTTGTCTTTAGCAAGGAAACTTTTTTGTCACATGACTCAGCTTTCCACTGCGATTGTGGGTGTCATTCAGTGTAATTTTGTCGTAAGAGTAAATGACGTGTCCTTTCAAACAATCCTAACTTAAACAATACGGTTAACAAAACAACTGAAACCTACTCTTAAAATCAGAGGGCAATGATTGGTTGATAAGAATGTTGTTGAAGTTCCAATCTGAAGTGTGTTTCCCATACAATGATGTAACTTGCTGCTTAGCCATCGTAGTGCAATGTATCATTGTAGAAACTGACTAGCTAGTCACAGCTGTTTCCCGAGAGTTGTAGTTCAAACCACGCAAATTTGCAATGCTATTTTCAATGCTATTTGCTAATGTTTGTTGGAACTATGGTTTCGGAAAACACTCAATCATTGAACTAATTTAGTAAACTTGTGACCATAGTTGGCTTACGATGATTTCGGGAAACGCACACCTCGTTCGTTCGGATGTTTAGGGCAGTGTTGTAGTTCAGCTCATTCGAGTCAGAGTCCAGGCCAAGACCTCAGTATTCAGAGTCAATAATGCTCTAAAGTCCATGACAAGACCAAGACTATAAAAAATGGTCTTGAGTTCTATAGTACTGGTTTAGGGACTGATTAGTATGTTTGTCAATCCATCCTGGTCTCATTGTTAATACGTAAATTTCAAAGACACAAAACTTAAATTTTTGTACATTTGGATAGGTGCTAAAACGTACAATATGGACGTATTGGCAGCATTTAAACGTAGCATGCTTACATTTTTACAGCAAAAAAACATAAAATATTTACGAATATTTACGAATTGGCTTACGAGAGCCAATGAGCGTTCAATATCAGTGCCATAAACCAGTGGTGCAACTTTCAAATTTGAATCATAACGAGCGAGGTCTTTGATCATGATGGTCGCTGCTGAGAATGAAGATGCAGATCGCCGGATAAAGGGCTGAATTTGGATCTGTGCCTTGCAAACATATGGATTCTAAAGATTTGGAGTACAGAGAACAAATAAAATTGTGATTCGTGAATTTATGATGTGTTTTGGTGTATCTTATGGTTGTATTCCTGTTGGAAAAAAACAGCATATGCTGGTTATGGTAGGTTTTGAAGCTGGTATGCTGGTTTGAGCTGTTTTATGCTGGTCCAGTGCTGGTCCTATGCTGGTCCATGCTGGTCCTAAGCTGGACCAGCATAGGACCAGCATGGACCAGCAATGGGCCAGCATAGGACCAGCATGGGCCAGCATTGGACCAGCATAGGACCAGCATAAACCATCTCAAACCAGCATCCCACCTTACCAACATATGCTGTTTTTTTTTCAACAGGGTTGTCAGTCGCTGCATAGGAGAAAACATTACAAAATGGTTAAACAATTACAGAAATGTTCCTTTCATTTTAAGGTTTTAAAGTGTAGTCTTGTTTAACATTATGTAATCCTCCAAAACGAGTTTGTAGCACAAGTCGCGAACAGAAATGTTCAACCTGGTCTCATGAAAAGACGTACCTGTGGGAATGTTTTCACGAGTCGCAAAAATACGTACCACTGCAGTTTCCATAAGAAATGAACACTAGAGGCAATAAAACAGCAAGCGCTTAATCGATTTCATACACAGTCACGATTACTGGGTCAGATTATGGATTAATAAAGACTTGTTTTTACATCTCCTTGCACAATGTTATGTTATGACTTCAAAACGCTTTTTACCAGAGTGCACGATTTGTAAACAAATATATTTTGGACTTTGCATCGGTTAACCAGCTCCATATGTTTCGCTTTTCTGATATAGGCTATGCTTGCTCGGTAGCTCAGCTGATACGGAGTTGGACTTTTGCTGCGTTCCAGGCAGGTTTTTGAGCCCATAAGTCACGACTTCAAACCAGGACTCACGCCAAACTGCCTGAGTGGAAGGAATTGTGGCAATATACTACTTTTCGTTTCAGACACGTAACATTGTAATACATAATTGTGTCTGTATTATTTATCATTATTATATTATTATTAATTTGATTGCAACGTTATATTGTCCTAAAGTCTATTTCTCACCTTATACCACTTGCATAAACACCGCATTTGTAGGGGCTGCCACTGTTGTTTCGCGGGCTATGTGACGTCAGAGCGTGGAACTGGGAGTATATTGATGTAGTATGAGTTCACTGGTGGGAAGTCACAGGTTTGACTGCCTTTCCATAGCACTTTCACGGGTAGAAGGTTGGATCGCGGCATTAGGACGAGGAAGCCGTAGGTCAAATCCGGGGGAAAACGAGTCACGGTAAAAGAGCTAAAAAATGAGAGATCAAAACAAGCTAAAACGGCACGATTACGGATGCTTTTTATTTCACATTTGCTTTCAATAACACTATCAGGTAGGTTTAGGTGTAGTGTTGGTGGTACGTTATTTAAAAAAATAATGGAGCACTACACTTTTAGGCCACGTTCACACAGCAGCAGAATACGGTTGTCAGTCCTGTATTTGAGTCCTTAATACGGTTACGTTCACACGCAGTACTGTTATTTACGGGAGTGACAACCGCATTTTATAACCGAACTCACACCTGTAAATTTTCAGGACTCACAGTGTTCAAACGCTACTAATAGTTGCTGTGTGAACGAGACATTTCGAGACTCACACCTGTTAAGTAAATGCGGTTGTCAATCCCCAAAAATGACTGTGTGAACGTGGCCTTAGTGCCACTCACCGGACAAAATTTCTAATTAAAACTGCGGTGATTCGTATAAAAACCAACGTCATAAAAACGTACCATATTCACGTTTATCTGTTCCGGCAAAAAAATCAACATGCTTTTTGCGCCACTCAGTGGACATTTCACATTGAAACTGCAGTGATATGTAGGCTATGTATTGGTAGGCCTACTTATTTTGCGACTCGCGAAAACGTTCCCACAGGTACGTTTTTCTAATGAGACCAGGCTCGAAATGTTATTTCATATTAAGTAGATGACTAAACTGCATTTAATAATTGTGACTAAACACATGTATTACAACAGAATCAAAACAATGCCATGATTTTAATATTAATACATGAGAATTCATACACATTCACACTTGGATACGTAAATAATTTACATTTTATTGCAGTCACAAGTATTTTACATTTTAGTTCTATAAATATGTCAATATTGTACGTTTTTGTGTGTATGAAAACGTAAGTAAATGTACATGCAGTAGAACCACATTTTACATAAAAATAAACATGTATTCTCATGAGATCACGTTGGTCAATCAAATATGATTTGATTGGAAATTGGGACTCCATATTGAATGGAGCCAGATTACTTTACAAGTTTGCAATCGATTTTGCTGGACTACTCCTGAACCTGCTAGTTGCAATGTAAGCAACCATAGAGATGTAAGCCTAAAAGGAAAGCCTGTTCAGAAGCGAAGCAAGTTATTACAGTGCACAAAAGGTTCATTATAGTGAAAAAAGATTCTTCAGATTATTAAAATGTTCTTCACACAAAGAAAAAAAAAAAGGTTCACAGAAAGGATCTTTGGGGAACCCAAAATAGTTATTATATTGCATCGCTACGAAAACCCCCCCGTTTGGACCCTTTAATTTTAAGAGTGTAGTCAATTTTGAATTTATTTTGGCTTTAATAAACATCTTCAGATCTACTGAAAAACATGCACACACACTGCATCAAGGTGATTGTGATGTGCCAAATTGTATTTAGGTGAAAAAATCTTCAGTTAACCTACAAAAACAGAAACACACTTTGGTGCATGTGCTGAAGAAAGTTTGCCTCATGGGCTGCCCTGACTCCTCCATCGCACATGGCAATAGTTCACACACCAGTGGGGGGACAAAAGGACACTGTAACTGCTGAGGTAGGAGAAAATGACCAAATCCCTGGGAGGACAGTGTGAACACACACACACTCCTCTCGGGGTGTTGCATCCATGACATCGACCATAGGGAGCGCGAAGTGAGACGTGACTGGTGGTTGAAACTTTTCTTTCACTGATCTGGTCAGTCTAGCTGATGGAGTGTCATCTGCTAACGGTGGTGCCAAAAACACCATATATCACACCCACCACACTTCTGTATTTCTGCAACACCCATCTCTTTTAACATAACAGCTCTAATAACTGGGCACTTAAATGAAATCAACCTGCTTCTGTATCTGATGAAAGACTGGGTATCACCAACTATCTTTCGATATGATACACATGCCAAAAATATGTTAATTCAAAACATGCTATATGCTTTGAATTTATGATTAAAACTAAAACTGCAAACATGCTGCAGTCAGTTCCTCTTGCACAGTTTGCTTTAAATTGGCTGCTCATAAAAACGGCTCACTAAGGTTTTTTATTTATTAAATTTTTTTCAAGATTTTGACAAGATGCACATGTGCATCAGACTTCACTGCTGCAAAGTTGCTGTTTTTTCAGGATCTTGTGATATGACCTACTGTATATGCTGAGTTAATAACATATAAAAACGTGAATAATAGTTCGATAATTCCATCAGTTGCACTTTATCTTGCTGTTGTTGAATGCAAGAGCACATCCTAAAATTGTGGTACCTCCAATTCTCCAACAATTTTGATGCACTTTCAGATGCCACTTTCAGATGGCACTTAGAGGCTTTTGCATCTGAACTCTTCATATATATATATATATATATTGTCACATCACCCAGCCCTAAAACTTGTTTTATGGTTAAGCACCAAGACGTTTTTGGCATAACAACACAACTTTCTATAAAGCTGCATTACTGAAAAGCGCTGTACAAAGAGACTTAGCTTGGCTTGATTTACTACAGAGATGGAAAGTCACTTTGTACAATGTCCATGTACAGTTACTACTTAAANAATTTAAAGTTATAAATAAAAAAAAAAAAAAAAAAAAAAAAATCAGACTGCAAAAATCCAATATGTTACTGTAAACAATCACATAATTAAAATAAATGGTTTAAAACTGACAAAAATGTCAAATTCTTAGAATTATGTTTTGATGATCATTGCTGTCCAAGTACTTTCTGTAGATGTTCCTATAATATCTCCGTTAGAGACTATTGAAGTGATTAATTAATTCAAAACCCGTCCACTTCAATGCTGGTCCAGGGTCACTCTGTGTTCCAGCAGGACAGGACGACCCAGACTTGCTGTGTCCGCCCGATCTTCTAGCCACCTGCTCCAGGCGAAGGAAACTAGAGACGGAGGTTGACAGTCTATATTTAGATGTACAGGCAGCAGACGCTGTATTTGGGCTTTAAGGTTAAAAATATGGATATCTATGTACAGTCAGGCCAGAGTACAGTACGATGCATTGAATAACGTCATCACCTGAGTCTCTTTTAGCTTAGTGGCTCTGATTCTGAGCTTCTGATCAGTGTGTGTGTGTGCGTGTGCGTGTGTGTGTGTGTGCGCGCGTTTTTGTGACATATCAGGACACAAATGTGTATAATGACATGGGTATGACATAGGTATTACAAGGAGAGGGTTACTTATGAGGACATTACCCCATGTCCCCACTTTTCAAAAGGCTTATAAATCATACAGAATGAGTTTTTGTGAGAAAGTAAAAGTGTGCACAGTTTCCTGTGATGGGTAGGTTTAGGGGTAGGGGTAGTGAAGGGGGATAGAAAATACGGTTTGTACAGTATAAAAACCATTACGCCTATGGAATGTCCCCACAATTCACAAAAACGAACGTGTGTGTGTGTGTGTTTTGTAGCACAGCCTTACTTCCCTTTTCCTTAAAGGCCTCAAGAGAGTAAAACGACTTTTCTTTAAAAGAGCAAAGTATGCTGAATTTGAAATTTTGACTTTAGCCATTAGTTCTAGCTTCTATATATTGGTCTGATTAATTAATCATTGTTCCAAAATATTGAATTGGTCCAATATGAACACTTAGCAATCACCAAATGTGAGTTTTGTTTTTTTGTTTTTTTGACAAGTGAATAAAATTGCTGTAAGCAATGCAATTATCACTGTTTGCAGAGAACAACAAAATAATTAATTTGTCAAAAGGACAACAAAATTATTATTATACAGTTATTATACAGTTATTATGTAATTTCACTAGTCACTGAAATATATTAACCAATTAATATTCTAAAATACCCTGCCAATATAAATAGTCATTGGGCACTGGATAGTACTCGGAGATTTAATCAGTTGTGTGTGAGTATAATTATACTTTATTATTTATTATTTTTATTCAGTTTTATGAGGAATGATTAAAGAGTTATTTATCTATTATACAGCTCTCAGCAGGTCACATGGCAGGATATAGCTTTCCAGAAATATTTAACATCAACTATTTGTATGTCTTCTATTTTCTTTCTCATATTTGTATGCTGGATTGTGTGTTGCAGCTTTGAAATGTGCAGTGGGCAATTCATTTCCAATTCTTTTTTATGTGCTAAAAAAGGAAAGAAAAGAAAACTTTGCACCTTAACATGCATTTGGTCCCACCTAAATTTGCTGATCAGCAGAATTTAGTCAAATGTATTCAAGGAGAAGTTTCATCTCCGTTTCCCCCAGCAATGCCCGCGGTCGACCCTCTTCCTCTGCCTCTCTACTTCCATCATTTGCTTGTTAGTATTATTCTGTGTGTCTAATTAAACTAGCTCTTCGTAAGTGCTGTTTTACCAAAGGCATCTAGCATATATATATCTGCTGTTGTTCTGTACAGTATCCTCACATGCCTTTTGTTTGGGTAATTATTGTGCTCTTTTTTTAAGGTCATGACTATTTCCTGCCAAAAGTTGAAATGTGAGGTCATTATAGAGTTCTCCAGAACCCGTCTGCCTGCAGGGTAATGGGACACAATTAGAGAGATGTAGTCATGAACCTTCAGCAGTGGGTTAGACAGGCACTCTGTGGCATGTGTTTTAAAGCTGTGGTCTACCACCTTTTAGAAAGTTTAATTCATTTCACAACAATTATTGTTTGAAGTTACATCTGAACAGTTGTGCAGGAAATAATACTCTCCAAAAGTTTGTAAATTATAATTTTAGGGAAGTCTTTTTCTTGTCATAATCAGTTATTTTAATTAACAATCAATTCATTGCTTATTTATTATTGCTAATACTTAATACAAAATGTGCTAACAATTTAAAATAACATTTAAGTGCAATATAAATAAATATACTATAGAAATGTGAATATTGGTATTTTTTCTCTATTAATAAATTCTGAGTCTGCTGTATTTAAACACATTAATGTTAATAAGAGATGCAAGTTCCCTTTCGAGAAATTGACGCTGTGGGAACGCAACGCGTAATGTCGTCATGAAGCACATGTGAAATCCGTCCAATGGTGAGACGAGACGTCAGAAGCGGGTGACGTCACGACCAGGAACTATAAAGCACGCTCAAACAAAGCAGCGCTAGCTTCTGTGTCTTCAGTAGCGCTTTATGTGACTCGTCTGTCTTATTTGGTGTTGTTTGTGACTATATATATATATATTATTATGGCGGAAAAGCAATTTAGATCGTGTGTGCATCCCTGCCCACGCTATATCACGAGTGGGGACACACATAATCTTTGTGTTGCTTGTTTGGGAGCGGAGCATGCACTGTCAGCACTCGAGGGTGCTGGCTGTGAGCATTGTGAGATGCTTCCTTTACGGACGGTCCGGTCCCGCCTGGCGCTCTTCGAGGAGGGCGCTCAGGCTCGCGTTCCCCAGGGTTCGGGCCCGCTGCTGCCGAGGCACAGCGGCGATCTAGATCTTGGGGATCACAAATGGATCTATCAGAGGGGTTTGAGACGGGCCCAGCCTTATCTCAGCCCTCACCTGATAGATCCAGTGCTTTTTCTCAGTGTTTGGAAGCACGCTCTGCGGTTCCTTCCACACGGGGTCAAGCACCGATGCTCAACGTGTCCAGCTCCGAGGAGTTGGATGTGGAGAGCATCGACACAGCTGAGAATGAGGACTCGCCATCCCACTCGCTTGCATATGAGGAGTTGGTGGAGGTTGTGTCTCGCGCTGTTACTAGATTGAATCTTGACTGGCCAGCAGAGAGGCAGGACGTTCGTCCTAAAAGCAAATTAGATGAACGTTTCCTGCCCTCGCGAGCACAACCTCCGCGTCGGGGTCTCCTGTTTTTTCCAGATCTCCACACCGAGGTGTCGAGATCCTGGAAGAAACCAGCTTCCTATCGAATGCATAGTGCTCAGACCACGCACTATGCATCGATAGTGGGGCTCAAAGAGCACGGTTATGGGGCGATGCCAAAAGTGGAGGAGACGCTCGAGTGCTATCTCTCTCCACAATCAGCATCGTCCCTAAAGGCCCCGACGCTGCCCACTAAGCCAGTTAGAGTCACATCTGGTTTAGTGGGCAAAGCATATTCAGCATCTGGTCAGGCTGCAGCATGCCTTCACACTATGGGCGTGCTGCAAGCCTACCAGGCAGATTTGTTGGGTGATATTGATGAGGGCGGGGGAATTACGCCCGACGTGGTTGATGAACTGCGCCGGGCTGCAGATTTGTCTCTCCGTGCCACCAAAGAGACGGCCAGATCAGTGGGTCGTGCTATGGCAGCACTAGTGGCAATGGAGAGGCATCTGTGGTTAAACCTCAGTTCTATTATAGACAAGGATAAGAACTTCCTCATGGACGCCCCGCTGGCACCCCCTGCCCTCTTCGGCGACGCAGTAAATACTGTTGTCGAGAGGTTTCAGGAGGCCAATAAGCAAGCGGCGGTGTTCCAGAAGCTCCTCCCCCGTCGCTCTTTCACCCCTGGGGCTGCTCAGCACCAGCAGCCCCAAACATCTAAAGCCAGCTCCTCACAGCAGCACCGTGCCACTCAGAAACAGAGCGTTACCACCCGCACCACTCCTCAGAGATTCGGGGGGACGCTCACAGCCACAGTCACAGCCTTCAAGGGGTAGGACGGATCTGAGGAACGTCATTATCGCCAAGAAGGCTGTGGCGAAGAAGTCCTGACGCTACGAGCATCAGGACCCTGAGGGCAGCCCCCTCTGGAGAGAAGTGGTGTTCACCTCAGTTTACGGTGCCCAGTTCCCTTCAGTGCCCTCAGGGGGCCGTTCTGCCAACCCTGCCACCTTGTGTGCTTCAGGGCGCAGTGGTCCCCAGTGAGCAAGCACCCGAGTGTCCGCCCGTAAACGTAGCGGTACTGGGATGCCTGCCCCCTCTGAGGAGGGTCTCGGAACAGCCAATTCAGTTGCCCCCTGCTGGTGCGCCGCTTCAGGGCACCGAATTGGTTGTTCGAAGTACACCAGAGGCCAGTCTCGAGAGACTGGTTCCCTTAGTAGAATATCTGACAGCGTGGAAGCTACTGCCAAATATTTCTCAATGGGTCCTGCGTACAGTCGAAAAGGGTTATGCTATTCAGTTCGGGTCTTGCCCACACAGTTTTATGGGGGGTCCTGCCCAGCGTGGTGGGTCCCGAGCAGGCTCTGGTTATGGAACAGGAGGTAAAGACTCTGTTGGAGAAGGGAGCCATAGAACATGTACTCCCGCCCAACAGAGAGAACGGTTTCTACAGCCGCTACTTTATCGTTCCCAAGAAGGATGGGGGGTTGCGTCCCATTTTGGATCTGCGTCTGCTGAACCAATCAGTTATGAAGCTCAAGTTCAAAATGTTAACTTTGAGACAAATCGTGTCACAGATCAGGTCCGAGGACTGGTTTGTCACGATCGATCTCAAAGACGCGTACTTCCATATCTCCATCCTTCCACATCACAGGAAGTTCCTGAGGTTCGCTTTCGGGGGCAAAGCTTACCAATATCGGGTTCTTCCGTTCGGCCTAGCGTTGTCACCCCGCACTTTCACCAAATGCATGGATGCAGCCTTGGCGCCACTGCGTTTACAGGGCATTCGCATTCTCAATTACATCGATGATTGGCTAATATTAGCCCAATCGCAACAGCTAGCGGTTCGGCATCGAGATGTCGTTCTCGCCCACATGAGAAAGTTGGGGTTAAGGTTAAACGCCAAGAAGAGTGTTCTTTCTCCAGCTCAGAGAACCACTTTTCTGGGCGTGGTTTGGGACTCTGTTGTGATGCAGGCGCGTCTTTCGCCTGCTCGCATAGAATCAATCCTTTCTACCGTAAACCGAATAAAGCTAGGTCAGTCACTAACTGTGAAACAGTTAGAGACTGTTGGGTTTAATGGCAGCAGCGTCCAATGTGATTCCCTTTGCCCTGCTGTACATGAGACCCTTGCAGTGGTGGCTCAGAACCAGGGGGTTTTCTCCGAGGGGAAATCCATTTCGCATGATCAAGGTCACGCGGCGATGCCTACGTGCCCTCGACATGTGGAAGAAACCCTGTTTTTTATCCCAAGGCCCAGTGTTGGGAGCTCCTTGTCGTCGCAAGATGCTAACGACAGATGCATCCCTCATGGGCTGGGGAGCGATCCTAGACGGACGCTCGACTCAGGGTCTGTGGAGCGAACATCACCGCTCCTGACACATCAACTGCCTGGAGATGATGGCTGTGTTTTTGGCTCTCAGAGTCTTTCTCCCAGACCTCAGGGGCCATCATGTTCTTGTTCGGTCAGACAACACATCGGTGGTTGCCTATATAAATCACCAGGGGGGTTTGCGGTCGCGTCCACTTTGCAAACTGGCGCACCAAATCCTCCTGTGGGCCCAGGGGAAGTTGTTGTCGCTTCGTGCAGCATACATCCCCGGGGTCCAGAACATAGGAGCAGACATCCTGTCGAGGCAGGGGCTGAGGCCCGGGGAATGGAGGCTCCACCCCGAGGTGGTGGAGCAAATATGGGGGATGTTCGGTCAGGTTCAGGTGGATCTGTTTGCGTCTCGAGAGACGTCTCACTGTCCACTCTGGTTCTCCATCACTCATCCAGCTCCTCTCGGACTGGATGCTATGGTGCAGACGTGGCCGAGGCTTCGTCTGTACGCTTTTCCTCCGATCGCTCTGCTCCCGGGAGTTTTAGAGAGAGTTCGCCGGGACCAGGTCCGGCTCATCTTGATAGCCCTGCGGTGGCCGGGCAGAGTTTGGTTTTCGGATCTAGTTGCTCTCCTAGACGGCTCTCCTTGGGAGATTCCGATAAGGAGGGATCTTCTGTCCCAGGCGGGGGGCACAATTTTTCACCCCCGCCCGGAACTTTGGAACCTGTGGGCTTGGCCTCTGAGGGGGCCCAGCTCATAGACTCTGGTCTCTCAGCCGAGGTTGTGGGTACCATCCTTCACTCTAGAGCTCCCTCCACGAGGAAGTTATATGCTTTGAAGTGGAAGCTTTTCACTTCCTGGTGCAGTGGTCGTCAGTTTGACCCAGTTATCTGTCCAGTTGGTGCAGTTCTGGAATTTCTGCAAGAAAGATTCACTGCAGGGTTATCTCCTTCCACCTTAAAGGTTTATGTGGCGGCCATTGCGGCTTACCACACACCTTTGGCGGGTGTCTCTCTGGGGAGGAACCCTCTCATCACTCGCTTCCTTCGTGGCACTCTGAGGCTGAGGCCTGCGGTATGCACGAGGGTTCCGGCTTGGGATTTGGCCGTGGTGCTCCAGGGCTTTTCCCTTGCTCCTTTTAGCCTATTGAGGAGGTTCCTGTCAAATTATTGACTTTGAAGACTCTTTTTCTCCTCGCTATATCTTCTCTTAAGAGAATAGGAGATTTGCAGGCTCTCTCGGTTGCCCCATCGTGTTTGGAATTTGCACCCGGTATGGTCAAAGCTTTCCTTCATCCCAGACCTGGGTACTTTCCTAAGGTCCCCACCAATGTGGTGAGGCCCGTAGTTC
This sequence comes from Anabarilius grahami, assembly GCA_003731715.1. Lineage (NCBI taxonomy): Eukaryota > Metazoa > Chordata > Actinopteri > Cypriniformes > Xenocyprididae > Anabarilius > Anabarilius grahami. Next base: position 1,144,852 of record RJVU01063416.1, on the reverse strand, counting down.
TGCAAGCCTTCTGTCCTCCTCCCTTCGGGGATCCAGACCAGGAACGCCTTAATCTGCTCTGCCCAGTTCGGGCGTTAGATACTTATGTCCACAGAGCTGCCCTGTGGCGTAAGTCAGAACAATTGTTCATCTGTTTTGGGTCCCCCAGTAAAGGGGCCCCAGCATCAAAGCAGAGAATGAGTAAGTGGATAGTTGAGGCTATTTCACTTGCTTATGGGTCGGCCGGACTACCTTCTCCTTTGGCAGTTCGTGCCCACTCCACTAGGAGTATGGCGGCCTCTAAAGCTCTGCTCTCCGGAGTATCTTTGCAAGACGTCTGTGATGCGGCAGGCTGGTCCTCACCACATACATTCGTGAGGTTTTATGACTTTGACCTTAGCTCCACTCCTGGGGCCAGGGTTCTGTCTAGTGTTGACGAGTCACACTAGACAGGCATTGGTCATTATGGCGGCGTGGGTATTAACGTTCCCACAGCGTCAATTTCTCGACGCAACGCGAGTTCCCTTGAAAGGGAACGTCTCGGTTACGACTGTAACCTTAGTTCCCTGAAGAGGGAACGAGACGTTGCGTCGTCCTGTCATACTTCCTGCATGCCTGTCAAGCGACTACTTCAGACACTTTGAAGCTAGCGCTGCTTTGTTTGAGCGTGCTTTATAGTTCCTGGTCGTGACGTCACCCTCTTCTGACGTCTCGTCTCACCATTGGACGGATTTCACATGTGCTTCATGACGACATTACGCGTTGCGTTCCCACAGCATCAATTTCTCGACGCAACGTCTCGTTCCCTCTTCAGGGAACTAAGGTTACAGTCGTAACCGAGACGTTTTGTTTCTGTGTTCATTCTTTACACAGGATTCAGCTTTTGACCTATACATTTCCAGTAATTTTTATTGAACTTACTGATAAGTTAATTTAAATTCCATGACTTTAAAAAGACAGTTGTTATTATGATGGTAAATTTAGAGTAAGTCTAAAAAGATATCTTGTCTCAGACTAATGACAACATCAGATACAGTCTTTGCATGATGACTGATGAGACAAAAACAATAATGAAATACTGCCACACACAGACCTCAACACTTGGTACAGGAAACATAACAGTGGCTAGAATCAGCTGATCATTTTACATGCAGAAAAAAATGCATCCTGATCAAAATCAACAAATCATATTTAGAATGAAAAGCAAAACCATCGTTGCAGAAATAATACTATAGAACTGAATTCACAAAGATACATTTCTAGACTATTAAATAATTTAATTCTAAACGTTTTTATTATTATTATTTATTTTTTTATTTAACTGTCAATCTAAATTGATTAAATTATTAGCATGCATGATTAAACTGAGGCCTCGGTTCAAATAAGCTCAGTGTGTGGTCCTTATTTTCGACCACTGCAACAAAAACACAATGAGTTAACATTAACAGTTCACTATTATTCTGTTGCAAGCACCTTTCTATTACTTTTCTATCCAGCTGTGAGTTGCGTAAAGAGGTAAATGTAATGGCACCAGGATTGTGCTGTTAATCAGTTCATAGAATTCTGAAAATGTCTGAGTGTCTTCTGAGAGGGAATAATGTTGAGAAAACAAGACAGTGATGGCAAAGATGATCTCCTCTGCTTTGTTAGCTTAATGAACACGGCTGGCAGGAAAGACTACACAACGTTTATTTTCTCTAATTTGTTACTCGTATTCATTTCACAGGCTGGTGAAAAAAGTATTAACTGTTCATGTGATGATATCATTGATAACCAAAAAAAAAAAAAAAAGTGGTTCAGACATGCTGTGAAAAAATATGCTGCATGGCGAGCCAGCAAAGCAGAGAGCGAGATTTTCTGTTGAAAATGTCATTTCTTAACTTTCCATGGTTAAAGTGTGGACCGCAGATGAGGAAACCTGCAAATTTTTCGGAATGAATTCATTCGTTTTGACACCAGCTTGTTTACACTATGATTAATATGTAAATGACATTTTATGAAATTGTGACTAAAGAGAACATACAGGGGTGTGTTGTTATTGAATTTAGCACCATCTGTTTTACCTAACAAGGGAGACAGGCAGAGACAGTGAGAGAGAGAGAGAGAGAGAGAGAGAGAGAAAGAAGGAGAGAGGGAGAGAGAGACTAACACTGCATTTTTCTGTTCATTTGCATCTTGTGCCAACAGAGAACCCAGAGCTGCAGGAATACAATATTTCACATTCATTCATACAGCCTGATGGCAATGCATCTGACCTCATAAATTGCTTTCATCTACTGTCTTATGCCTAAGTGCACCTTACTTACAGCCCACATTTAATGTTTCCAGCACAAACCTATCTATTTTTAATAACTACCAACAGGTAATGGCCCCCTCAGATTACAGTCTATATTGCTCAGTGATTCATGTGTGAGCATGTAGTGTAATACTCAGGCTTTGTGTTTTAAAGGCCAGTAACTGGATTAGTGTGCAAACACTGGAACAAAGCATTTTCGTGACATGTACTAATTTATGTAATTTATAAAAACAGGTTTTACAATACATGATTCCAGAGCAATAAAAAAGTATAAGATTTGCAATGTGCTTAGTAAAGTGGCAGTATTAGGTGTAAATTAAAATGTCTCAGGTTGCGTATGCAATCCAATTCCCTGAGAAGGGGAACAAGATGCTGCGTCTTGGTGTTGACGCTATGAGGAACGTCATCAGCATGATCGGTAACTAAAACGTGCAACCACACACCAATATTCATTGGTAGATGGCAGTCCATGACAGTATAAAACGGCACCTGAATTACACGTCATCAACTCTTTTGTCTCAATGAGACGTGCAGGCAAGCCTGAGGCATGACAATGAGATGCAGTATCTTGTTACCTCTCTCAGGCAACTGGGTTGCAGATGCAACCTGAGACTCTCCCTTTCGAGTGGAACTTCAATGCTGCGGCTTGGTGTTGACGCTATAGGGAACCAATACCCGCTACCTGCCTCACTAAGCTGTAAATATGAATAGATAAAGCGGGCATAGCACTGAATGACTCTATGGAACTAAGGCCATAAGCCTAAGGCCAAAGCCCCAAGAGCACAGCTATAAGGGGTTATACACAATGTAGCCTTGGCTATGCTTTGTTATGCCTCGCTAGCACCTTAGCAAAATTGCCTAAGAAAGGCTCTAAGGAAAATCCTACTAAAGGGAGCATGTGAGGTGCTAAAACCTCAGTAATTAGAACCTCAGCGAAGACAAGGAGTGTACTTTCTAAGATGTAATCTATCTCCATACTACCCAGGCTACAACCTTCAGTATTGTCACCCATCCAAGGGTGAACGAGAGGCAAACAAAAGAAATGACATATTGCAGTTTGCCCAATAACTCTCATTAACCTAGCTCTACACCCCAAGGAAATCACAGGGGAGCTTTGGACCTACTTAAAGACCAAAATATAATTGGAGGAGGGCAGCAAATAAGAGAACAGCAAATAAGAGAAAGAATAAGGGATGCTATACAGCCTGTCCATAACTCTACTTGACCAGCCTCATGAGTAAAGGCATTCTCCAAAGACTCACTATAGCTAGAGTTTCACTCCAGTGCCACAGCATAGTATGCAACAGATAAATAAGAAGGGATGCCCCACAGGTGATCTACCTCTACCTCTTTGCTCTGGAAGGCGAACTGGACCAGCCAGGATATATTTCCTGAACGCCGCTGATTGTACCTTCACCCTTGAAGGTCCTAAAGGGCGAAATCGGAGCATCAAGAAGGAAGTTTTTCTCTTTATACTTGATGTCTGGCAGATTTAACCACAGATACCGCTCCATAAACACCATCACTGCTATCGAATGACCGATGGCAGCAGCTGTTTGTTTGGTGGCAAGGAGGCCCAAATCTGTGGTGTGGCGCAGTTCAGCGACCACGATCGCTTCAGGAGGCAATCCCTGCCCCTGATTCAAATCTCGCAGAGGGTCAGGCTGATATGCCTGCAGAACAGAAACAAGCAAGGATTGAGAAAATTAAATATCTTTCTCAAATTCCTCAGCCGGCTCGACATGCGAGCCCCATTATCTGAGCCTCTGTGCTGCCTTGGAAGCAGTGGATCTGAACCACAGGGTGCAGACACTTGTCCCTAATCCCATGAGAAGGCCAAGCATGAGCGGAGCTTCCTCACTGTGAACTTGTCACAATGAACCCATCCAGCCCCCTTGAGTGCTGAACGCACATGCTCCGCTCCCAAGCAAACAACAGGTGTCATAAAATGAGGACAAAGAGGCACACACTTTCTAAAGCATTTTCTGGTTGGTTTATCCATAGTTTTGTCTTCGTTACCACACGCTACAAACAAATGGCTTGTAAAGGCAAAAAAGCTGATGATGTGTAATTCAGGTGCTGTTTTATACTCACAGGTGCTCAGCTTGTAACATCATGGACTACCGTCCACCAATGAATTTTGGTGTGTGGTTACACATGCTTCAGACACCGGTCATGCTGATGATGTTCCCCATAACATCAACACCAATATGTAGCGTTGAAGTTCTACTTCTAAAGGGAACTTATATATACAAAATAGCCAAATCTGTGATGTCTGTGCATTTGCAGTCAGAAATGTAGGCACAATTAACAATTAAATTTTTTTCTTATTTTCCTGCAGATGATCATTTTTAACTTTTGATCTAAAAGTTCATGCCTAAATGCTTGACAATTAATTTTGTAAAAGCCCTATTCAGATAGGACTAGTTTTCCCAGAGGAGGTTAGAGAAATTCATGTTTCACAGAAATCTGTCCGAATCTGCCAAGTCTGTGTTTTTCTACCTACTGTATTTTGGCTAAGTCAGTGGTCCTCTGAGAAATCTAATCCTGTCCAAATGCAAATGTCTGGGATTGCTGATATTGTATTATCACAACAGCTCTACTCATATGCTTTTTGATCTACCTGAGCTACTTTTTGCACGCCAATCTTCCGCATACTACACCTTTGCAATATGGATGGCATCTGACTAAAAAAATCAAATAAAATTATTATAAGGAGAAGGAGAGTCAAATTGCAGAAACTGCTAAAACTGGCCATTTTAAAAACCGTGTCAGGTAAGATTGCATGGGTTTATTATAAGGTGCCACTTGTATAAACTTTATTAGAATAAATATAAAATAAATCAATACATTTTTCAATAAAAGTCATTTACATTGTACATGCTGTACAGTATGCAACCACAGCACAAGAGATTCTGTAACGCCCACATCTTGAAAAAAAATGTAAAAACTAAATTCTGTTTATTAATTTGTTTGTTTGTGGATGAGCTGGGTTGAATACTGAAGGAAAATCAGCTGAAAACTCATTAATGTGAAGAGCTGTAAATGAGGGCACAAGTCAGCTACTTAAGAATTTTGGTCACTGTATAGTTCCTGTACTACCATTTGTAGCATTGATGACTTTTCTATTTTTCTAGGTACGCCTAACTATTGATTTAAAGTGTATAGCAATCACCCCGTTTTTAAGGCTAAATTAAAAAACAAACACAGTGTCTACCATAATACAGTGACCACATAATACTTGAGACAGTAACAGTAGCCACAAAATATGTGAGACACAATAAAAGGGAAGGTAGCAATTGTATTTGCTTAACAATGTTCTTATATAAGTCAGTTTGCTTAAAATTAATTTAATTCCGTATTGTAAGTGAGCAATGCCTCTCCAAGGAGTCCTGTGGTTTGATTCATTACAGTGTTTGTTCAGTCTCTCAGCTAAATTTCTCAATCCTTTTCACCCACGGGTTTTATCATCCAGAGCAGTATGAGTTTGTCCCTGCATCCCATATCCTTTCCCTCTCTGTGTGTGTGGTAGGGTAAGCCCTGCAGCGCCACTATAATTGCTCTAATCAAAGGTCTTAATCAGTCATTTGTGTCCTTTCTACTGTCTGCTATAGCAGCAGCTGTTGTGGCTGGGAAAGGGTAACCTCCACCCATGCACGGCTAGAAACTGTAATGTGTAACAAATTATTTTACAGTATGGTTTTGCTACATGGTTCTATATAACAACCAACATTATCCCACTGCAGAAGGTTTAAGACACCAGGAAAAAGCATTCACAGCACATATAACTTCCATAGTATGATACATTTCCAAATAAATCACACATGGTCTTTATCCAGCAGGATTTGACTGTATCAGTTTAAGCAAAGTGTGAGGTGTTATGACATATATTACATGACATGGGGCATCATTTTTAATTCCATGTTGTAAGACAACTAAAGGGAAGCTACTCGTTGATGATATCCATGCATGCGAGTTATATTCTGTAACAGCGAACAGCGGGGTGGTTGGAGTCAGTGTGTCTGCTTCAAGTTTTTTAGCCCAGACATAACTAGTGTTTACAAGGCTCAGTGGCTCTTTGCTGTTAAATGATTGGTATGTGTATGTGTGTATGTGTTGGTAAAAGAAGGAGGGGGAATATATAATGTCTTAGCTCTCTCCTCTCCTTTTATTACATAGTAATGGTTTACTAGCCAAAAGAATGCTCTTTCCATGTTTAATTACAGGTTGGCCTTGCTGTCACCCTTCTGAAAAGCCATTTACTGTAGGGATTCATTTATAAAGACCCATCAGAAGTTATTCCCCATGAGCAGGACTGGGCTTATGTTTGCAGGGAAAGACAGAGTCCTTCACTCCAGACTTTTAATGGCTTGTTCTCTGTGTATGTTGGTTAGCCTCACTATGGAGTGTGGCTTTGGAGTCATGCAACCAGTGTAAGTTCTGATACCGTCTCTGCTTTTTAATGGCTCTCATGTGTTCCGTTTGGGTCAAAAACTCAGCTGGGGTCATTGAGGAGGCAGGCCTTACTGGGAGTACAATAGTGCACGCAAAAAACCTGACCGCAAATCGGGACATTTACATGTGGTATGCAGTATGAAAAATGCAACTGTTTGCACGCCCTCGGAATTGCAAAACAACTCACTTCCCTTTGTCTTGTTGAGTACTGAGTGTATTCTGCCCCAAACTGATATTCACAAACAAACACTATTAAGTCAGAATAACCACTTTTCTTTTACTTACAGCTATATACGTTTGGAAATCTTTTCAACCAGAATAGTCAGTTTAGATTGATTCTTTTGATAAACATTCTTAGGCTTTAGGAATCTATGAGTACTATGAGTACTGCTAGGAGGTTGCTAGTGTGATGCTAAGTGGTTCTCAAAGTATTCTGGTTGCTTGAGTGTTTCTAGGCGGTTACCCAGGTATTCTGGTGGGGGGAAAAAATTATCATTTTTTTCCCCTTTTTTTTTTTTTCTGGGCACACAGGCGTGAAATGCTACTCTTATGCACTTGCACAGAAAAGCAACAGCTGACATGTGAACTGTTTCTGGATAATGCATTACATTTGAGTGTATTTATTGCCAAACTCTATCGTATTCCTTCAAACCACTTCACATGGGATCATTTTATAACATTGCTGCATTTTTTTTTTTTAAAGCTTGAAGAAGTTACCCATTCATTACCATTCTCCTTTTGTGTTCTCAATAAAATTTTATCATACATTTGAGAAACTTCTTTGATTCTAGGACCCTCTGTAACAAGGCTTTGTGGTTTAGTGGTGTGACGCAGACCACCTGCAAAAGAATGCTGCAAAAACCCAAAGAACTAGTAATCAAATTTAGGAGCAAAAGAACCAACCATCCCCATCTGTATTTATGGCTGCGATGTGGATATATCTAATTCATACAATTACCTTGGGATTCACATAAACGATATACTTGAATGAACAAACAACACTGAGGCAATCTACGAAAAGTTCCAGAGTTGACTTTACTTCTTGCTGTTCATTTCACTGTACATGTTGTAAGATCATACTCTTTCACTGTAAGTGCCCTGTTTGACTCTGTGTTGTGCTAAGGATACCAACAAGTTGAATAAGCTGAACAGAAAAGCAGAATCTGTCACTGGACAGCAAGTTACTTTGTTATATGGTATATGGTAGATTGATCCAGCAGAAAGTGCTACAGAAAGTCATCTGTGCCTACAAATATTTTACAACACACCTTCCATGTACAGATTCAGAACCATACAGATTTCATAATCCTTAATATCACAGCAGAACTAAGCACTAATTTAAATTGACAACTATTACACTTTTACTCACTTACAGTCTCATAAAGCAACTACAATATTTACTAAATCGCAAATGGTTGATTGCTTATATAATTACCAAAATGTATACTGCCCAGTCTAAAACTGTTCAGTGCGGACTATAAGGCACTAGGCTTTAACAATATGAATTTATGAATAGTTAATCTGAAACAATGTGAATTTTGCTATATAGTAGTGAACCGTGACTCTCGAACCTTGGCCATCTCAACCCCTTCCCTCGTCGTAAACACAGTAAAAAAAGTAAACTCAGACTAAAATCAGCCTAGCTTACTGTGTCCTCTTCTGCAATACTGCATGTTACCTTTGACAAGAAATGCCACAAGCAAACATCAGAGTGATCGGTTATCACCAAAATTAAACCTTAAGTAATAAAATCCAAATCATCATTACAAAAAATTGCATCATTACACAATCGGTTATTTTTAGCGGAATATGATAACAACTAGCCACAAAACCAACAAAATTTAATGCAAGCCGATGCATCATGACAGCACTCAGACCAAAGAACATTAGTGCATATGTCGATAATAAATCATATCATTAGACTGGCGCAGCAGCCGATTAAATGTATGTAACAGACCGTATTAAACTTATGATTTGGGAAAAAATTCAACTATTATGCAGAATTACAGCAAATGTGCATGGTCACTAAGTTTGTAAATTTACAGATTGACCAGTAATTCTGCAAATAACTGTTTTCTCAACTAAAGCTTCCCAGACAGCAACATAGCGTGGCCCAGATCCGGCCCACATCTGGAACATGTGCCATAATAAAATCACGCAACCTATTAGATTTTAAATTCAAACAGCAAACAATTCCAGCGGTAAGCTTTATCTTCTTTATTAATGCTGTCCTCATCCAGGTGTATCTATCTCTTATAATTGCTTTCAAAAGCTTTGGCTTTCTGCACAAAATTAAGCTCTTGTGTAGGTCTTCCTTTGCTGATTAACTCCAGCTTTTCTTTAAAAGTTTATCTCGAAAACGGCGTGGATAATAAATTAGCAATAATATCCTCATCATTAATGTTGCTTGTGGTTTCATAGCGTTTTTTTTCCTTTCTTTTTTTTTTAATCAAGAGTCCCACAGCTGGCAGAACATATCGTAAACCGACTGATAACAAGCCCCACCCATTAAAAGGGATGATATGATTGGTCAATAGTCCTGTCCATTGAAATTTGTCTCACATTGACTTACTATGGCTTGGTCCTCTGTAATTTCACAGCTGGACCACCAATCACAGAGCTGAAAGTGTTAGGCGGAAACATCCTAATATGGAGAAAACAGAAGTCAACACAACACAACTCAAACTAAATGGGCATATTTGAAGGGTTTATTTATTCAAAAGGATTTAGATGTTTATTTTCAAATTATATTAATTCCTAAAATAACATTACGGTTACATGTACACTCTGTTCTGGACTCTTTTGGACTTGTTGTTGTTCCATTTCCCACCACCAGTTAGTCACCATAGCAACTGATCACCTCATCATCACACCCAGCTGTTCCTTATCACTTTGCTTGTTAGCCCTTGTATATTAACCCTGTGTTTCTAGTCTTGTGTTGTCTGGTATTGTTTGTACTATGTTGGTGTATGTTCCTGTGGATTCCTGTGGATTCCTGTTTCCTTCCAAGTAAAGACTTATTCTGACTCTATTTCCTCGTCGTGTGCTTAGTATACCAGCTACCGTAACAGAATACCGGATCCAAAACAGTTATACAGTTTGCGGCGTGTGTTTTTTGTTTTCCGTCCCAGTGTTTTCCGTGTTTCACTCTCCGTCCCCCTCACAATGTACACACCCGCATTTCTGTTAGTATGCCTTGAGCAGAAGGACTGCTCCCTCGAGGCACACTTAGACAATTTTTTGTTTCTTGCTCCATCAACACATTTCCCGGACAGCAGCCTTTGCAACTTCCTGTATGCCGGCCTCAACACCGCCACCAAAGCGCTGCTGTCTGGGGAAGGACCTCGAGGGAGCTTCCGTGATTATGTGGAGTGGGTGCTGGCGTCATGTGGATCTTCGATGACGTGGATATCTCCGACGACGCCAGTCCCACTCCTACTCTAGTGCACAGCCATCAACACCCTGACTGCGAGGATCGGCAGCATGAGCCCACCGCAGACCGCGAAGAGGACTTCGCCGCGACGTTCGAGCCAGCGCCTACGAGAGCGACCGAGCAGGACATCGCCACGGAGCCTGAGCAAATCTTTTTCTGATTTAGAAGAGGTGAATATGCAACCTGTTGTACTACAGTCTCTGGCCCCTCCCAGCCTCCCTCTCCCACCACCTCTTCAAAATTTTTTTTTTGGGACTCTTTCATTTTCTGAACTGTTTAGCACGCTCCAAACCCCTCTGTCCTCAGCCACGCCTGCTATCCAGTCGTCACTGTCTCCCATTAGCCCCTCAGTTTCCCCATCTCCTCTCAGTGGTAGGGTTCCACCTCGGGACTGCTGGGAGCCACCTCCTCCTGGACGTGAGGAGCCTGGGGTTCCGCCTCCAGCCTCAGAGCTCTTCACTCCCCCTCGACCCGTCGACCTGGCTCCTACACCTACGCTCCTTCCTCCCTCGTCGTCAGCAAGTACCATCGGCCATTCGGTCTCGCTGGGTTCCCTCGGCACGTCGGCTCCGCCTGGTTCAGACATCGCCACGCCTCTGCAACGGACTTACGGGCCAGTCGCTGCTCTCTGGCCCTCCACCCCTTCTGCGACGGCTACCTCCGCCCTCCCTCAGGCTCCACCTCCGCCCTCCCTCAGGCTCCACCTCCGCCCTCAGTTGCTCCAGCTCCACCTCTGCTCTCCGGATACCCGCTTCCTCCTCGGGGGGTCGTCGCTGCGGCTCCGTCGCGGTCGCCCAGGTCATCGGGGTCACTTCGAGTCTTCGGCGTTCCGGCTGCATGGTGGGCTCCTACGTTGTCATCGCCGCTGCCGATCGTCCCCATGGTGGCGTATAGGACTACATCACCATGGCTCCTCCCGTCAATGACGCCGCCATGGGCCGCAGTCTTGGCTGTGTACTGGATGGTTTTGCTACTTCCTCTGTTCAAGGCTTCCCTCTGGACTCCATCACCTGCATCTCCCTGGACTCCTGCACCTCGCCTCCTCCCGGGTAACCGTCCGCCTCCTGAACCACCACCTACACCATCGCAGCCATCTCATCTTCGTCTTCCCCTCTCTACGGCGCGAGGACGCGCCTTTTCTGGGAGGGGGCGATATGTTACATGTACACTCTGTTCTGGACTCTTTTGGACTTGTTGTTGTTCCATTTCCCACCACCAGTTAGTCACCATAGCAACTGATCACCTCATCATCACACCCAGCTGTTCCTTATCACCCTGCTTGTTAGCCCTTGTATATTAACCCTGTGTTTCTAGTCTTGTGTTGTCCAGTATTGTTTGTACTACATTGGTGTATGTTCCTGTGGATTCCTGTTTCNGGAGGGGGCGATATGTTACATGTACACTCTGTTCTGGACTCTTTTGGACTTGTTGTTGTTCCATTTCCCACCACCAGTTAGTCACCATAGCAACTGATCACCTCATCATCACACCCAGCTGTTCCTTATCACCCTGCTTGTTAGCCCTTGTATATTAACCCTGTTTTTCTAGTCTTGTGTTGTCCGGTATTGTTTGTACTACGTTGGTGTATGTTCCTGTGGATTCCTGTTTCCTTCCAAGTAAAGACTTATTCTGACTCTATCTCCTCGTCGTGTGCTTAGTATACCAGCTACCGTAACAATTACAAATGATGACGTTTTATTAAAAAGTTTTTACTTTTTAAACTATTATTTAAAGTTTGTAAATATTATTTTTACAATAGTTTAGGCCCTCTCTGAGGGCCTAGAGGGCCCTGAAGGTTCCCCACTGGTGCTATACAAATAAACAGTGGTGAATGAAGTACACAAGTCAAGTACTTGAATGAAAGTACAGATACCCTATTCAATTATTACTCCAGTTACGCATACAGATGGTGATATTTGTAAACATGTCCACATTTAAGCATTTTAGTGGACTTATTAAGCTTGCCCTTTTGCAGCAGATGTAGTTCACAAATAACTGACAGTTATGACCTAAATACAATTTCATTGACAATTATCAATTAAATACTAAAATTTGTTATTAACTTTTCATGCCATCAGTGAAACACATAAAAGCTCCAACAATATCCCAATTCTTGGCTCATTTTGACAGGATGATTGAATCAGCAAATTGTTGACTCAAGAACAGTTGCATTTGAATCAGTCCAGTTCGCAAATGTATTGTTTTATTTTTTTTACCGATTCTGCAGGTTCACTGGAAAGAATCATTCACGAAATGGGCACCGCTTGCATCTCAGAGAGTGTGGCGATTTCTTCCGTTCAAAATAATGAGGAATGATATGTTTTTATGGAATGTAGTGGAGTAAAAAGTACAGCATTATGCTTTGGAATGTATGGTAAAGTAAAAGTTTAAAAACCATTAAAGAAACACTGGTTTGCAAGTCCTAAAAAATTATCACCATCTAGTCAATAGCATTTGATTTACTCACCAAAGACAATTTTTAGTTACATCTGGTGCTTGGTGAGTGTCAATTTTTGATCCTGAGTTGATCTATTGTGTGCATGTGAAAAGTGCAAGCCTGTACTCCCCTGCAGGAATAGGGAGTTTACTCTGTACTTCCAAACTATTTTCTCACTGTTGTTTTCCCTGCGTGCATGTGTGTGTGTGTGTGTGTGTCATTATTCAGTCATTACTAGCACAGTTCATCTTCAATGTTCTCTCTTAAGAAGTCTCTCCATATCGACTCTTCCATGGAAACCTCCCATCAACCTCACACTCCACATTCACGTACACTCTTGAGCAGGAAAACCCACACTCAGTCTGCAGTGTAGTGCTCTTAAGGCTCTCAAACACTTCAGTGTTGTTCTTTGGCTAATGTTTACAAATCCCTCCTAATTCCAGCCGAGTCGCCACACACAAGCACAGAAAAGATTTGTTTCAGCCTCACAGTTGGAGGCTTGCCGCAGTTCAGCAGGGAAGAGGCTATACAAACAACCAGAGAAGAGAGCAAAAGAAAGACAGACACAGACCACATATAATGTTTAGAATCTTCTAAATCAACAGACCGAGTAAACGCATTCTGGCAAGGGTTGTGGCAAGGAAGTTATGTGTGTGTTACTAACTGTAGCTGTTCTACGGGGATAAAACTGTCCAAAGGATTTTTTCTTTTTTTTTTCAAATCTATGAAAATGAACAATAAAGAAAGTAATAATCTAAATCAGTATATATATATATATATGAAGAGTTTGGTTCCAAAATGCAATAAATGCCATTTAAAAAAAAAAATTTGTTTCTGCCAAAATCAGTATTGTATCTGGTCGGTATTGAAAAGACATTTATTATTTTGCGCAAAATGCGATATCCGTCGTGTTATTCTGTCATGTTTTCTCCCTTTCTTTCCAAAACGCGACAAACGCCAGTCTCCTTTTTCTGCAGAACGCGATATATCTACTCAACCAATCACAGCGCACCGTTCCACCCACTGTAAACATTGGTATTAGAAACAGCTTTTTAAAAAAGCCTTCAATGTACTCGGCAAATGTGTTTATTTAACCGTGCGGTGGCGCCAGATACTCTTTAATCAGTAATGACAAATAATTTATAACATTAAGAAGATGACCCGTTGAATTCATTTTGGGAGCGACGGCTGAATGTATTTTTAGTAAAATGCCTGTATATAAGATAAATATTGGCAAAGTTTAGACTCTGTCATATACAGTATGTGAATCAACTTACTTTGTTGTGTATTTTCAATTTGAAAAATAACTTTTATATTGATGGATTAATTGCATTTTGAAAAAAAAAGTGTCATGGCTTTTTTGCATTTTGGGGGAAAAAAAAACATTTTTATAATAAACTTTTTAAAATCAAAATGTAGATTTGAATTTTTAATGTTTTTATAACCAAAAGATGCTATGTGAAAGTTTGAAACAGAAAATAGTGGTTTTCATCTTGCCACTTTCTTGGTAATGAAAACACCCTTTTACTCAAATAATAAATAAGAACAACAACGGAGTGTCTTTAAAAGTTTTGTGCAGAACTACATCCTTCCTTCAAGTTGACAGTTTGACCAAGGCTCCGTTACTAATTCTAAAATGTCACTTTAGAACGAAGGAATGTTGAGTCCCTCTATTGAAATAATTGAGAGAGAGAGAGAGAGAGAGAGAGAGAGAGAGAGAGATCACGCAAATACGCAAATACACACAATGAATTCTAACTTCATAGAATTCTAAAATGTTGATTGATTGTTCTACTCATCTTTTTTCTCTTTCTTTTTTATGTATGTATATGTACATGCATGTTGATTCACTGTAAAATTAGAAATGCTTTGGCAATACATTGTAACAATTGTCATGCCAATAAAACACGTTGAATTGAAATTGAGAGAGATTGCATTAGCGAGCATCAGCCTACCTGTGTCAGATATAACATTCATTCTTCAGGTCGATGTCCATTATATCATATCCATTATAAAAATCCGTTTGCATTTCCGCTGAGGAAAACGTTCTTTGTATTTGCCCTTTTTAAGCCCGGGACACACCAAGCCGACGATCGGCCATCGGGAAACATTGGACTGTTTTTAAGCGTCAGCCGACTATGTTTTCTCTGCGTGTTCTGCACCGTTGGCTCTAGTCAGTCTCGGGTTAAGACTGTAACCCTGGTTCCCTGAGAACAAGGAAGGAGACACTGCCTCCTGAGACACTTTGGGGAATGCCTCCGCGTGATTGCTATCTGACGTAACTGTACAATCATGGCAATCCTATTGCCCGCGACAGCCTATGATGTCATACTAGTGCGACCAGGAAGTATATAAGGGGCACCTAGAGAACATGTCATCCACTTCTTCGTCTGAAGGGACTGAGCAGTCAGCCTGGAGGCATGGCTACGAGACGCAGTGTCTCGTTCCCTGTTCTCAGGGAACCAGGGTTACAGTCGTAACCCGAGATGTTCCCTTTCAAAAGGGAACTCGCACTGCATCCTGAGATACTTTGGGGAACGAAATACCCACACTGCCATGCTGAGGGGAGTACATGCCGAAAAATGGCTGTGACTAAGCACCATAATGGCAGTTCCAACTGAAATGCCAGAACTCAATGAATGCCTCAATGAAAAAGTGCCTTCGTAAAGAAGGGCTTGTCAAAGGCCGCTCAAGGGCTTGGAACCAGCATCTTCATTTGGAAGGGGTTACTTTAAGGGAATATGGCCAGAGGCTGAAAGGAGCACAGGGGGACGATGTGTTAACCCCCAGAGCCACCAGGGAGGCTAACCTGGTCTGACTTGTGACCTAGTCTAGCCAACAACCTGTCTGTTTCCTAAACAGAGCTTCATACCATACTTGCCTCATGACTGGTAACCAGATGAGTGGAACTGCAGAAGAGGCAGTAAGCAGCTCACACCGGAAAAAGAGACAGGCATCCTGGGGAGCAGGACTCAGCATAGTGCTGTCCAACCCTTACAAACAAGGGGAGTTACTCTGCTCGACCCTGGACCTACAAAACACTTCTTTTTCAAAGCACTATGGAGGCTCGGTACTCTACATAGATTCCCTAATGAGAGGAGTACATCCAGCTCTATCAGGAGCTGCTCTACCAAGGGGTTAACAAGAACCTCTTGACCTTTCTGACCAAGCTCAGGGAGTGAGGCTCTCTACAGTACGATCCTCAACCGAGTAGAGTATCAACCAAGCTCTCGAGCTAGAATCAGAGAGGCTCCTGTGGAGCCTGCAACGTGAACTCAATCTGTGTACTCTGGGGAGCCAGGACACTCAAACCAGCTAGAAGTGCTAGGAATGTAGCTTGACCCGGAGGATCGCCAACAAGGCGGCCCGAGGAGGGCCAACTACTTGGAAATTAGTCTAACAAAGATAGCCACTAGGGTTATGCAGTCTTGGAATACTCATTCTCATTGCCACACAAGCGATGCACTTAGCATATCACTTTCTACTCCTTAACCAAGGGGGAGTACAGATCTCATGCAACCATAATGTCGAGGAGGCCTCTATATAAGGCCTACTACTCTAGAATATCAAGGGCATGAGCTTGGGGCTAATGCTTGAGAGCTTCCTGAAGCTCAGTGGAGCAGAGGTTTTGGCCTAACAACTCTCTAAGCAAGAGGAGGCTGACTCACTCACTACAGTGGAATTGTCTACCTGGAGCTCTGTGAAGCAGTGGCTTCAGAATAATGACACGCTAAATGAGAGGAAGTCCACACACTCACCACAGGGTGATTGTCAAGGTGGCCTTACAATAGGCCAACACTTAGGACATCATCTACCTAGAGCTCAGTGGAGCGGCAGCTTCGACGTAGTGACTTTCAGACGAGAGGAAGCCAGCTCACTCACCACAGGGTGATTGTCAAGGTGGCCCACAGAGGGTTGAGCAGTTGAAGTCATGATCTAACTGGAGCTTGGGGGAGCGGAGGCTTCAGCATAGTGTCTCATACTCTCTCAGTGAGAGGAAACCGCTCAACTCAGCCTAGGGCGGTTTATCAAGGAGGCCTAAAGAGGGCCATACACTTGAAATTGTGATCTTATCTGGAGCTCAATATAGCAATAGAGCTCAATAGAGCTTCAGCTTTTTAGAAAGACCCTCTAAACGAGAGGAAGCCAACTCACTCAGTAAAGAATGATTATAAAGGCGGCCCCCAGAGGGCCGAACACTTGAAATATCAAATATCTGTAGCTCAGATGAGCGGCAGCCTTGGTTTCAAAAGCGGTCTCTTCAATAACGTGCTCTCATGACAGCTTACGGCTGCGTGACGCATGCTCCATAACACCTAATGGCTTGTCATACGCAGGGCAGAGCGGCTGCGAGGGCTCGGATGTCTTGACTTCTTCACCCTCAACAGCCATCTCTTACTCTTTCTGCATGATGCCAGCAGAGCACTGTCTCCTGATCCTGAGGATGCAAAAGGCAACGCATCCTCACTCAGCAAAACACTCTCATCACCCGCTGAAGCATGCAAAAGATTAACACATCTCTCAAACTCTTCAGCGAGCTCCCTCTGTGAGCCCTATGATCTCAGTCTCCTCTCCAACTCAGCGCGAGTGGGACTCGAGTCACCAGGCACTTCTATCGAGAAGAGAGACAAACAAGAGTGGAGCTTCTTCAGTGGGGATGCTCAACAGTGTACGCCAACAGCTCCCTCAAGAACTGAGCGTGCATGCTCTAACAAAGAACGCAAAAGTCATGTGTGTTATAGAGTGTCAAATATTTATGACATGGATCATGCACACTGCTTGAAATATTTTCTTTCATTTCTAATATATGTATTTATTTTATTGTCATCTCACACATGGATCTGCCTTCTGCCATCTGCCATCTCACACATGGATCTGCCTTTTTTCCCTTTTTTTGGGGGGCAGGACGTTTTCTATGCTATAAATTCTGTAATAAAATACATTTGATATCTTATTAAATAATTAGCATCAAACAAACAATATAATTCCTATTCTCAGTGAATAAAGATTACTTATTAAATGAAAAGATTGAAAAAAAATGATTGCACAACCACCAAATAGGTGGCGATGTGCACTAATAAGGTTATGTAAATCACAATTAAACAAAAAGAAGAAGAAGTAAGTATAATGGTGTGCTTTTTTTAGTGTCTGTTTCCATGGTAAATCATCGATTCGTCGCTCTGTTGAGAATGTCTTGTGTGTTAACCGGGACCATGTTCTGGGTTGGCTGAACGTACTCCTGGATACGTTTTCGGAACTAGCATACCTCGAGTAAGCAAGGTTTGGGTTAATCAACCGAGAGTTCAGGGTATATGTGACGGTAAGTTAACTTTGCTTTCTGGAATACCCCCCAGACATTTCATCCTACCCGTACTGTCCTTGATGTGTGCATACTGCACATGAACACATCAATATATTACATAATTTTTGTCATGATAAATAACAAAATTACTGCATTTGCATTGTTGCAAAGGTAGGTTTAGGGTTAGGGTAGGTGTATGCATTAACAATTGTGATAAGTAGCATTTTTGCTGTCAATTTTTAATTGTTCTAATGAATAATGCTATTTCAGATTGTGCTACCACCACTGTACTTGAATTATTGTAAGGGTAGGTTTAGGGTTGAGGTAGATGTAAATGTTAATAAAGACTTAAACCACATTAATATCATGCTGGAAGCACAATCAATCTGATAGGTAACATTTGTCTATTTGTGCTACCTACCTATACCCTACAGCCTACGGTTCCCCTCTGTATATATCTATATATACAGAGGGGAACCGTCAGGCCCCTAAACTAAACTATTGTAAAAATAATACAAACTTTTAAATAATAGTTTAAAAAGTTTTTATTTTTATTTTATAAAAGTTCATCAGTTTTAATGTTATTTTAGGAATTCATATTTTGACAATGAACATCTAAATCTTTATGAGGGAAAAAAATTATTATCCAAGCCATTTTTAAGATTAACTTTTTAGGAAAAGCTGGAGTAAATCGGCAAAGGAAGACTTACACCAGAACTTAATTTTGTACAGAAAGCCTTTTAAAGCTTTTTAAAGCATTTCAAACCCAGCAATTAAGCAATATAGCCTACCCCTGGATGACAGCATCAATCAAGAATCTATAGCTTTACTGCTGCTGGAATTGTTTGCTGTTTTGGTAAGTTATTTAACCCTTTGACGCGTACGATCACACCGGTGTGATCAGTCTTGGCTGGCCCCAGGAACGTACGATCACACCGGTGTGATTAGAACGTTCAGTGGATCACGTGATCAACTGCCAAATTCAAATGTGCATGCGCTTTGGCTGGCGCTAAACCAGAGACGGACGCGCGCAGCCCATTTCATATATCACAATATGCAGTGTTTTCAAAACACATAATGTTTATTTTAGGTTTCAGACGTTTAAATACACATAAGTACAAACAAAACAATACATCTAGAGTTTGTAAAACACACATTGATGTCTATAGAAGCGACAATAACAATTATTTCCATTTTAATTAGACGACACGTTTATTCATAGCAGATACATATCGTGTAAATAACTTTAAAGTTTACTCTATTCTTCCCCAGTTCATTAGCTTACCTACTTTCATGTATTTCGGGAGAAGTGGATGAATTCGCACATTGTAAATCCAACAGAACCTGCGGCACAAACTAACATGGCAGCGCCCATTACGTGTATAGCTCAACTAACGCAATCATTATAAAGTTGTTTAAATAGCAAAACAGGACCTTATAGCTTACAAATTTGTGAATATTTTGAATAAAAAATGAAAAATGAAATAAAAGCAGATTATCAGTCATACAGCTCTGCGGTGTGTGATGTGACAAGCTATGACGCGTCACCATGGAAACAATAAAGTGATACGTTCTAAATAACGGTCGCCTGGAAAAACTCAGAAAAGCCAGAATATTTTAAACTTACATGTGAATATTTGTTTGCTATTTGGGTAAGTTATTTAACGTCGATTCAACGCATTAATTTAGATTAATTAGTTACGTAAAAAAAATAGTTAAATTCTTCAACGCATTTAACGCAGTTGCCCCACCTATGTAGTTTATCTTACATTACATACAGTTGACTGATTACGAATATGATGCAGGGCAACCAGTAACTCACTGGGCGATGAAGCCTATAATGCAGTCAGAAAGTCCCTAAAATTAAAGATATGGGGGCAAAAAAGCCCATTTTGAGTTTTGAGTGAAATCAATGATTCAGCGGACCATTTATAAAAGACTTGTTGGACTTGAAGCGACACTACACAGACCGAACGGTGTATGATATTAAAGTACAGCCAGAGCAATTCAAAAGCAAACAGTGCCGTCTGCTCTCTAATCACTCTCGCAGTACTTTACTACTTTGATATCATACATGTCATCGGTCTGTGTAGCGCTGCTTCAAGTCCAACAAGCCTGAAGAGAACCATTTACTTCACTCCTGTATGAATCAGCCGTTTGAATGATTCAAATTAATTAATGAATGACTTAATCATTAAGACATTTACTGCCACCCACTGGCAGTTTCTTTAGAGTGTAATTTTATTTAAAAAAATAATTTCATATTTCCATAAAAAAAAAAATTAAAGGTATAGTTCACCCAAAAATGAAAATTCAGTCATCATTTACTCAACCTCATAGTCCAAAAGTTCATGTGTAAAAATTTCTTGAATTGAATAAAATATTTCTTTCTGAAACTACTTTTTGTAATGTCTATTTGATGCTTTACACAATAACGACTTCAAATTATCTTCTAGGGGTAATTTCTCCGCCAAAATTGATGTGTGATTAAATTGTGATTAATTAGATTAATTAGGTTAACAATTTTAATCGCTAGACAGCCCTAATATATAAAGTAATATCACACAAGTAGCCGTGCGATATCGCTCTATATCAGCACGACTGTGATTTGGCCATAGGTAATGAGAGCCATATCACATAGCTATTTGTGTGATATTGTGTTTATACAACAGTTTGACGGCACAAGTGTGTAAATAAATAAAAAACAACAACGGATTGTCTAAAAACCCACTTTTGTCAGGGGACCAATTCCTTACGCAACACTGATTCAAATCTCAAGTTGACAGTTTAACAGTTGAGCCCAAGCCCCCTTACTAATTCTAAAACGTCACTTTAGAACTAGCAATGAAGGAACACTGAGTCTCATTGTAATATGTAGAGTAGGGTATTGTGAGAGACAGATCGACTAAGCGAGGACATTACCTGCATCTAGCTGATATTCTTCAGGTCAATCTTATATTCATAATCACAAAATCAGTTTGAATGTCCACTGAGGAAAGCGATATCTTTGTCTTTGTCATTTTAACATTTAAGAGGATTTCCCATGACAGCGCTAGTCAATGCATTTGTCAGTTGTGTCTCGTAAGATGTTGTTTAAAGTAAAAACAACATCCTTGTTTCCTTGTTTCCTTGTTTGAGTCCATTTCAATATAAAAGTCTTTTGACTGACTGACTCACTCACTTATAAAGACAGTCTTTGCCGCCATCTAACTGCGTATTAATGTATATTTCACTGAAGTCGAAATCCCTGCTCCCAGTGTTGCTACTTCAAGGCGTCGCTCAACACATGAATGAGGGAAACGTGAACATAAGTTAACTAGCCTAAGAAAAATATTTTTTAACGGGATGGCAGACAGCAGTGTGAGAAAATTAATAGATGCCCCAGCCACATTTAAATTCAAAGTCTGGATGCACTTAGGCTTTTATACTATTGATGTGTCAAACGTAGACATCTTCGACGTTCTTAACTGAGAACTTGCACAGATATACACGGGAGCGTTTGAAAGCAGGTGTCTTATCAGCAGATTCGTCTATCAACAGATATATTAGGAATCCGCTGATAGACGCCTGCTTTTAAACGCTATCATGTGAATCTCTAAGCGCTCTGGGAAGAGCAAAGATGTCTTTTTACAATATATTTTAGAAGCGTTGATCATTGTAGCCAATCACAAACATATATATTGAGCGTGTGAACACACAATGGCCAATCAGAGGTGTTTAAGAATCTGATCAACAGCGCTGAAAATGCTAGGCTATGCTGGTATTGTCACATTTTTAACATTTTAAAATACCCAAGTCGGTACCTTTGACAACATTATTCCCAGGGTTATTTTAAGGTAGCTGGTAAACACTGAGAGGTTTCCAAGTTTAAATAAAAGAGGTTGGTAATTTTTTTTAAATGTACCAGGTTTATATAAAACAAGTCGATAAGCAGTTAACTTTGGCCTTAAGTGTTAAGTAACTTAAGTGTCAGTTCACATGCAAAGAAAAGTTTAAGCTTTTAAAAAGTATAAGCATAACATGTTTAATTTACTTAAAATGTTACATTTAATTTACTGACTGAAAAACTTTTGTGCTGTTTTCTACCAGTTTGGACTTTAATAAAGAGAGAGAACCTGCACTTAATCTTTTCACTGGCATTTTGTTTTCATAGTTAGATATCGTGAAGTATCATTATAGGAATGTCTAGCAATATATTGATTACACTATTTTAACACTATTTACATAAGAGCAAATTCCCGAAGGACTGGCCGAGATGCTGTTCTCTGTGACATGAGCACTGAATGGTCGCTGGCAACCTGGAGCTCACATCTCTGAAAGCATCTAAACAAATTTTCAAATGTTTACATATAAATCACATATCTGAGGTCCAANATATATATATATATATATATATATATATATATATATATATATATATACACACTGCTCAAAAAAATTAAAGGAACACTTTGAAAACGCATCAGATCTCAATGGGAAAACATATAATGCTGGATATATTGATATGGACTGGGTAATGTGTTAGGAACAAAAAGATGCCACATTGTTTGATGGAAATAAAAATTATCAACCTACAGAAGACTGAATTCAAAGACACCCCGAAAATCAAAGTGAAAATTATTGCAGCAGGCTAGTCCATTTTGCTGAAATTTCATTGCAGCAACTCAAAATGGAACTCAGTAGTTTGTATGGCCACTACGTACTTCTAATGAGACGACGGATGGTGTCTTGGGGTATTTCCTCCCAGATCTGGACCAGGGCATCACTGTGCTCCTTGACAGTCTGAGGTGCAACCTGGTGGCGTCGGATGGACGTCGAAACATAATGTCCCAGAGGTGTTCTATTGAATTTAGGTCAGGCAAGCGTGGGGGTCATTCAATGGTGTCAATTCCTTCATCCTCCAGGAACTGTCTGCATACTCTCGCCACATGAGGCCGGGCATTGTCGTGCACCAGGAGGAACCCAGGACCCACTGCACCAGCTTAGGGTCTGACAATGGGTCAACGGATGTCATCCGGATACCTAATGGAAGTCAGGGTGTCTAGCCTGTAGAGGTCTGTGCGTCCCTCCATGGGTATGTCTCCTCAGACCGTCACTGACCCACCACCTAACCAGTCATGCTGAACGATGTTACAGGCAGCATAACGTTTTCCACGGCTTCTCCAGACCCTTTCACATCTGTCACATGTGCTCAGGGTGAACCTGCTCTCATCTGTGAAAAGCACAGGGTGCCAGTGAAGGACCTGCCAATTCTGGTGTTCAATGGGAATAGCCAATCGAGCTCCAAGGTGCCGGGCAGTGAGCACAGGGCCCACTAGAGGACGTCGGGCCCTCAGGCCACCCTCATGAAGTCTGTTTCTCATTGTTTGGTCAGAGACATTCACACCAGTGGCCTGCTGGAGGTCATTTTCAAGGGCTCTGGCAGTGCTCACCCTGTTCCTCCTTGCACAAAGGAGCAGATACCGGTCTTGCTGATGGCTTAAGGACCTTCTACGGCCCTGTCCAGCTCTCCTAGAGTAACTGCCTGTCTCCTTGAATCTCTTCCATGCTCTTGAAACTGTGCTGGGAGACATAGCAAACCTTCTGGCAATGGCACATATTGTTGGATTTACAACACGTAAATTCATCCATTTCTCCCGAAATACATGAAATTAAGTGAGTCGGTGAACTGGGGAAGAATAGAGTAAGCTTTAAAGTTACTTTCACAATGTGTATCTGATATGAATAAAACGTGTTGTCTAATTATAATGGAAAGGGTTGTTATTTCAGCTTCTATAGACATCATTGTGTATTTTACAAACTCTAAATATATTATTTTGTTAGTACTCATGTGTATTTAAATGTCTGAAACCTAAAATAAACATTATTTGGTTGAAAACACTGCATATATGTAATATATGAAAAGCGCTGCGCGTGCCTGTCTCGGGTTTAGCGCCAGCCAAAGCGCGCATGCACATTTGAATTTGGCAGTTGATCACGTGATGCTCTGAACGTTCTAATCACACCGGTGTGATCGTACGCGTCAAACTCTGCTACTTAACTGACCAAATCAATATCCCAGGAGTTTAACTGACTAGTGTTCCTTTAATTTTTTTTTGAGCAGTATATTATATATATATATATATATATACATACAACCACAAAATACACAAACAACAGCAACAAAATACAACCGCTGCACAACTGCTGAAATATGCAAAATGACTGCAGTAACAGTTCAGTGATGAAGATCTCGATCTATGTTTTGATCATCGTTCTGAATCCAATCGGACTAAGTCTTTGACAAAAAACATGATTTTCTCAGCTTTTTGTTCAAAATGTTGCTTTTTTAGGAAACACACATTCAAGTGTTAAAAAAAAAGAATGCATTAAGATAGTACAAAATGCTGGCTGGCAACTTAAAAAAAAAAATGGTGGTGGGGAAAGAGTTAGATATATAAGGAATAATTGACAACAGACCAATTGGAGAAAAAAAAAAAAGTGAGAGAGAGAAAGAGAAATTGGGCATGCGATATGACCTGCATCTTTCTCGGCTCTCAGCATAGTCTCTACAAATAACTAAGCTGTTAGTTTAATTTCAAAAATGAATTAAAACATTATGATCTCACAACTGTGAAATGTACTGCAGCTCTTCAGTATTAAATTGTGTGGTTGTGCTCAAAGAGAGAGAGCTTGCTTTCCATTGCTTAAAATAATTTTGAGAAAGTAATGTTTGTCTGTTTACATTCTATTGTCTGGTCTTTTGGCTGTGGTAGCTTGTATGGCTCTTTGAAATAACCAAAATAATGTTGTTAAGTAATATAGAACTGTAATGCAGTCGAGATCTAAAATACTTCATAGCTGTGCAATAAAAAAATCAACATGAACTTGTATTATGTCTGATAGATATGGTCAACAATGGCCTCAGAATTATGTTAAATAAATTGTATTTACTACAAACACAATAAATATCTGATTTTATCTGATATGGGGGTAAAAAAAAAAAAATTCAGTGTGTAGCTATGCAGAGCTCTAATGTATTTGGGGGAAAAAGGAATGCTGAAGTAGTTAAAAATAACAATCAAGGTATTTAATAAATAATCAAGCAAAAAACTAAATATGAACATCCAAACATTCATAATTTTTCTGTAATGGATGGAGGTGTTATGTACAGTAACTTTTCCTCTTGTGTCTCTAGCAGCGTGTGCTTGTGTTTATCAGCACTGTAAGTGACTGCTGTTGGTATCCGCTCCTACATTAGTGTGACAATCTGCAGTCGCAAGTGTTATTAACGGTTGGCGCTGAAAGTGCTTCTGTCAGTGACTTACGTATCTGTGGTCAACACTGTATCTTCTTGGCTGTTTGTCAAATTCTCATGTCTAGTTCACACTTTATAGTACAATACAGTACCATAAATGATGTGTAATTCTGTGTTGCTGTTGTTGTTTATGTATTATGTCTTTATGTTTTTTGGAATAAGATTTTTGTTCTTGGTGTGAATTGCATGTTTGATTGAAGATCTTGTTCTTTTAGTTGGTAATACTAGAAAATAATTATATATGTATTTATTAGTTAGATACACTCCATGACAGGACTATTGTGAAATAATTCACTTTTACATTCCCAATATCTACAGTACATTCAGTAGGTTAACATCACTTTACTGATTTATTTTTTTTTTTTTCTCTAACATCTCTGTATAATGTTACCATTGGGTCACGACATGCATCTTCCTTATCTCCCCCTGCTGCTCTTTGCTTCTCTACATTATTTTTTTTTTCTTTCTAACAATCATGTCACAACCAACCATACTATCTATCTGCAGTCTGCAGAACTTAATAGCAAATTGTTTAAATACATAAGGAATAATTTTTGTTGCAACTTCATAATAAATGGTGGATTGTCATGAACTTTAGTGCGAATATGTGCACACAAATTGCCTTGGCAACAGTGTACATACGCAGTATGTGTGTTCTGTAAATAGACGAGTCTGAGTGGCTGTCCACTGTGAGAGTCTATTTTAGCTGTGCACAGGAAAACAGGCCACTGGCCGTCTCAGCAGTCTAAACTGAACACCCTCACGCCAAATAAATAAACTATATTAATTCACTGTTCATGCAGACACACCCACAGATGTAAACACTCTCTCTCTCTCTCTCTCTCTCTCTCTCTCTCTCTACTGTATGACAGTACTGGTTTACAGAGGTATTTCTAGTTTCTCCGCTGCAATGTCACTTTACCCATGACAGGTAAAACCCATAATTTCAGCTCTGAATGTTTTCTTGCAGTTTTCTGATTAATTTACAGAATGTTGTTCCTGGAGCAGTCTATGTGGCCTCCTGCTGGGAATCTAGCAGCCTGCCTTGTCTTGTTCTGTACATGCATTCTTCCAGAACTGCGGGAAGAAGAAGAAAAAAAAAAAACATTCATAGCATCTAATTATATAGATAAGCATTCTGGAAAGTTTTGATTGTTTTAACTATTCTAGAAAACTTTCCAAAAAAAAACAAAAAAGTTTAACTTTCTGGATTATGTTTGTTTTATAACAGTGAAAGTGATTAAAGTTTTGCTGGCAATAAGCCTGGTTCTCCACTGACAGTCATCCAAAAGTAGCATTGTATTCTGACAACATAAATGTTTTAGTAAGCAACATATAAGTAACCATATTTCATTATGTTATAGTGAGTGCACTTTTATCCATGAAATTTGCTTGAAATTTGAGCACCATGTCATTTCCTGCTCTTCATCCTCCCCTTTCATCCTCTGTGTTATTAATTTGTTGTTTAAAATATTCAGCTTAATAACTCACTTCATGCTCTCAGTTCATTTGAGTGTGAACGGCATCAGCCATATCTCTTTTGAGTGAGCTGACGTGTGGCATGCGCTTAACGGCTCTTCAAAAGGAAAATGAATTTTTACATGACTCCCGGCTTCATAATATATTTGAGCAGCAGATAAATTTGCCTGTGTCTGTGCCTGTAATTACACTCTAAGCCATGTGTTTTTACAGCCTGCTTAACAGGGGGAAATTATCTCCTCAAAACCAACCACAATTAATGGAGCCACTTTGCTGGTATACTTGTGCAAAAACATTGTAATGACATTTAGCAGAAAATTGCCTCTTCTTGAAATATAAGAGAGAAGATTAGGCAAAGCTCACGCCTCACTGAGTCACTCTAAGTGGCTCATTCGTTTTAAACAGAGATAAAAATTGCTATATACGTAGCGGGGATCTACATCTTGTTGTAATTGTTATATACTCTTAGCTTCAGATGGCACGCCCATGGCTTGTATACTGCACGCAAAAATGGCAAGAACTAATATTTGTCACTTTCAATCTGATTGGCTGGCATTACTCACTTCTTAGGCATCAGGGTAAACTAGTCTGCTAGGAAACAAGTCATTTTTACAAGGTACCAGGTACTTTTGAGGAAGAACTGGATTTGCCAATTGTTTCCATTTAGTGGCATCAACTCTCTGGAAGATATTTAAGTGTATATATGTAAGCATAATTGTATATTACTGTACTGTACTTATTACTTTTTGATGGATAGCAATTCTAATCACTGCAATTCTAATCAGTCTTCTCATTTTTTTTCCCCCACAAAACAAACTATGACTTTACATGTTAGCCATGTGGTTTCTTTCAGTCTAAGCCACCACTTTTTGAAGAAAATAAACTGAAAATCTGCAAAATGGACACGTAAGATGACTAACTGCTGTAATGAAATCAGATGTTGCTGATGTTATACAAAATATAACTATGATAAAAACAAACTATGTCAATCTAAAGGTCTGTAATTGATCTGACATGTGCAAAGTAAAATAAACTTAAATAGACACACATTCACAAATCACTTGGGTCTATAGTTCAATCTATTTGGGCTTTTTTAGTTATATTAAAGTAGATCTGCATTTTTTAAATTGATATTCAACATTTCTCCAGCCGGTGGAGAAGGTAACCACCTGAAGGTAACTTCACAATAGTATGCTGTAAGAGTGAAACCTTTCACAAATGCATTTTGTGAGAAAGAATGATTTTGTTGTACACTACATGCAACATATAAAAATACAAGTTTCATGATTTGATCCCAATGAGCCACCATAGATTTGTACAGTTTCTCAGGCAAAGCAGACTTTTGGCAGGCCCCTGCTATGCTATTAGTGAGCACTAACAATTTTATTATTCGAAAAGAAATGGTGTGTCACACAACTCAAGTATTATGGCATTAGCACCATTTGAGTTTGACAGCTGGAAGGATAAACTTTCACTTTTTTGCAGTTTATGGACAGTGAACTGCAGAGTCTAAAAGGCTTTTGGGTACTTGCAGCTCTTGGTGTTGATTTAAAGCTGCAGCCTGTCTTCAATGCAGAGGTTGATTGCTACAGCACAGATTTGTCCCAACGTTTTTGTGAATTTTATTTAGAAAAATATATTTTCTAACAGGAAATGTTTTGACACACACTGTTAGAGGCTAGACAGCTCTACACTCATGTGGCATGTTGATTTCATGGGTGCCGCTAAAGAGGAAACCACCAAAGCTCTTCTGAATGTTCACATTGCCTTTTAATTCTATAGTCTTTTTCATTTGAAGTGCATTACATATTTGTGTCAACCCACATTTTGGATTATAATCGCCTGTTAAGACAAACTCCAGCAGTAAAAGCACAACAAATGATCACTTACTTCTCTCAGAAATTGTCGTCTGTTGTGGACTGCAAACTCTTAAAGGATTAGTTCACTTCTGAATGGAAATTTCCTGATAATTTACTCACTCCCATGTCATCCAAGATGTTCATGTCTTTCTTTCTTTAGACGAAAAGAAATTAAGGTTTTTGAGGAAAACATTCCAGGATTCTTCTCCATATAGTGGACTTCAGTGGGGTTCACCGGGTGGAAGGTCCAAATTGCAGATGAGGAATAAGGGTCTTATCTAGCGAAACGATCGATCATTTTCTAAAAAAATTAAAATGTATATACTTTTTAACCACAAATGCTCATCTTGCACTGCTCTGCGATGCGCCACGTATTACATTGAAAGGTCACGCGTGATGTAGGCGGAAGTACCACGGTAGGGCGAAAAACTTCTCCAACTTCAAAATCATCCGATATTGTTGTTTTACCTTTGTTTTTGTAAAGGGCGTTTAGCTTAATCTTTACACGTTCGCTTTGTAGACACTGGATCAGTGCTTCTGCCTACGTCACGCATGACCTTTGTAACGTGACTATGTCATGCGTGCAGATCGCAGAGCTAGTGCAAGATGAGCATTTGTGGTTAAAATGTATATACATTTTTTTTTTTAAGAAAATGACCGATCATTTTGCTAGATAAGACCCTTATTCCTCGTCTGGGATCGCGTAGAGCACTTTGAAGCTGCACCGAAACTGCAATTTTGACCTTCAACCCGGTGAACCCGACTGAAGTTCACTATATGGAGAAGAATCCTGTAATGTTTTCCTCAAAAACCTTAATTTCTTTTCTACAAAAGAAAGAAAGACATGAACATCTTGGATGACATGGGGGTGAGTAAATTATCTGGAAATTTTCATTCAGAAGTGAACTAATCCTTTAACTTTGAAAATATTGTGAACTTTCCATAAAATACATTTACAAAAACAGAATGGCAAAATCCATAGCCTGTCCCGTCTATTAAAAACTGTGGTGTCAATATAACTTCATAAAATCTAAATTTAAGTTTTATGGCTTTTAATCCATGTCTGTTAGGCCATCTACATGTATAGTGTCATCCTAAAAGTTGACCAAATGAACATTTAACAGACATGCACATTAAAAATGTACAGTCGTTATTTTTTGAGACCAAAAATATCGGAATCATCTTTCAAAATTTTTATTTTTGCCCTATATAATTATCTCTAGAATGATTAAATCCCTCCCAATGATGCCATGTAGTTCTGACTAGCAATATCAAATAGTAAATCGTGGCTCATAGCTGTGATGAAAAGAAAAGAAAAGAAAAAAGAAAAAAAAAAGAAATGGTGGTTTAAAAAAGGAAGACATGCCCAACTTTCTGTTTTAAGAGGAAATACATACAACACATGAAAGAAAACTGCACTCATCAAGCGACTTCATGGAGTCTTTAGTGATTTTCTTTAGTGAGTTATTTAAGATGGTGTAGTTTGACATTTAATACTATTCTGTTATGAATCATTGTTTAACCGTTATGAATGTTGTTGACCCAGAATAGATATAACAGAGTATAGAAGTGTCATTTCATAGGTCAGGGCATGAATAAGCAAGTGATGTTTTTACCATTTCAAGGAGACATTTTCATACGCATGTGTGGAACGTGTAGCTCTCATCACTGAACATGGGCCTTGGACATGGGCCTCAAGCGATCAGAGTGGGTGGAAGAGGAAATCCGAGAGTACTCAATAACCTACAATACATTGGGTGAAAACCCCCACCGGTGTGCGTCACTCTTCAAGATATTTTCCAGACTGCTCCGCATGATGAGCCGTGTCCAAGACTGAACACTTTTACTTGCTCTTAGAGATCTAGTAATGATTTAAGAATTGTTTTATCCATCAGACTGCAAAATTTATTAAAATACTTTATATACTGTTTGAGCATGTGTGAAATGTAAGTGTTAATGTACTGCTATGTGCACTTCACCCTTTTTCATCCTATTCTCATCTATAAACTTTAAAATCAGCATGATACAATATTCACAACCTATTTAATTTCTTTAAATGGTAAAACAGGCAGGAATTTATATTCATTTTATACAATAAATGAAATGTCAAAAACACCTCAAATAATAGGGGTGAATTCAGGTTGATTGGGGGCCCCTTTTTCCCAGTCATCTCTATGGCAAAAGTGTCCCAGTCAACCTGAATTCACCCTAAATATAGTTAAAAGCTAATATCAATACAGTAAGTAGACACATGGGTCTCATTTAGATATTGCATGAAAACTCTTGAAGAGAAAAGAAGAAAAACAGTTTGTGCAGTTTGATATAATGTGATTAAAGAGAGAGAGAAAAACACAATTGCCGAGTGTTAAACAGCGCTTTATTTAAACAGATAACTTGCTAGCATCAACCTCAACCATAAGTCCAATCTAGAAGTTCTTTTGTTGTTTCCAAGAGTCTAATAAGAAACCCCAGCCCAGAGAAACGCCTCCAGAAATGAACCAGTGTACTGCAGACTGTGCAGAAATTCCCACTCCCCTGTGGGGATCATCTTTTCAGAGAGAAAATTAATATTCCATTTCCCCCAACCCCCTCGACTCCAATCGCGCTCAAAGGAAGACTGTCTCTCCATATCTGCATAAGTTCATTTGTGGATTTGTGAATTCTAATTGGGAATTCTTGGTCTAATCGGCCATCATGAAGGGTTTGTTTAGGTCTGTTTCACACACAGATGTATAGATTATTCATAGATAAAATGAAAAAAAAAAGTTACTAAATATACTAAAATGTTCCTGTAACTCAACATATAGAGCATAATTCTAGCAAGGTCATGAGTTCAATTCGCATAAAAGACATACTGATAGACTGTATATGCACTATAAGGTCCAAACCATACTCTAAAATATTTGAATGTAAACTTTTCTGGCTGCGCAGGCTTGATTTTACATGTTGTGTTCCAAAGCTTTGCATTCCCAGCGTTGCCACAAGGGGTGCTATAGTAAGCATTGGCATATACTGTATTTCTATGGTCTGTTTTCCCTTTCAGGTCAACTACTGTCATTGTAAAGCAACAGTTGGAGGAGAATTTTACTAAGCAGGTTGAAGTTAGCATGCTACCTAGTTTATTTAGGTTTAATAACAGAAACAGTAAGGTAACACTTTTGCCTTCACCATGGTTTGTTACCAGAATACCTTTTCCAATTCCATTAACAATATC
>RJVU01063416.1:1101210-1112999 GCA_003731715.1 Anabarilius grahami | reverse complement strand
GCAATCAGACAATCAGATTCGAGAACCAGAAAGAACTGTTGTATAAATATATATTCCTGATATTGTTAATAGCAGCATGTATGTATATACGCACACAGACAAACAAGTGCAGGCATTTGTCGGGGGACGCATGGTCTGTGTACCGTGCAGTCTAGGTGTGTGATGAGGGCACAAGAAATCAGTCAACATGTCAGAGAGAGCATGAGAGAGGAAGAAATTGATGACTGCTGATTGCCACAGTGGCATACTCATAGTAAACAAATAACCTGACCAGCTTTGAGACATCATAGTCAACCAGCAAGATCTACCTTTGTGTTCGTCTAAAAGTCCTGTCAAAGCAGCCTGGGGACTCAAAATTATGACAAAGTGGGGGTTGGGGTTAGCATTAATCTTGACAATTAAATGAATGAATAAATAAAGGTTCTACAACAGCTGAATGCAATACAAAAACCACATTATGGCTCTTTAAACAATCTTTGTGCTGGTTCTTCAAAATGACAGTGTATAACAGTGTATTATTAATAATGTATTTATTCTCCCTAATCTTCTTTGTTATCATTTAAATGTTCTTTTCAAAATAAATAAATGAATAAAAAAGCCTATTGCTTTTGTATGTTTGGAAAGTCTTCCGGGTTTTTGGAACTCCCCACACAGACCTGCCTCTAATCAGATGGTTATAATTGCATTAGGAAGAAAGAAAATTAAGTCTTAAATTATAAAAAGATAAAATATTTTAATGTTTTATATATNNNTTTTTTTTTTAATTGATTTATGTATTTTAATTTAACATTTTTACTTTTATTAATTATAAGCATTTCATCATCTTAAGAACCCCAGTTTGGGAAACCCTGATGTAATGTAATGTTTAATGTACTTCATGTTGTTGATAACAAAATATGGAACATATTTTCTTTCTCTTTGTATTTTTATATCAGTATGGAACAAGATTATTCTGCTCAAATCAAAATAAACAAGTAAGGACAAAAGTAATCTAAAAGTAATCAGATTGCATGACCTAAAATGTGTAATGTACTAGATTAAGTTACAAACTACAATTTTTGGTATGTAATTTGTATTGAGTAATTGACTACATTTTGAAAGTAATCTACCCAACACTGTGTGTGTGTGTGTGTGTGTGTGTGTTCTTGTTTATATTACATATGTAATAAAAACCTGAGATCACCTACATTGTGGGGCCCAGCCAGCGGTCCCCACGAGGGAAATGGATTAATAAACATACTAAATTATGTTTTTTTGAAAATGTAAAAATGCAGAATGTTTCCTGTGATGGTTAGGTTTAGGGATAGGGGTAGTGTAGGGGGATAGAAAATACAGTTTGTACAGTATAAAAACCATTACGCCTATGGAGAGTCCCCACTAAGATAGCAAAACAAACCTGTGTGTTCTTGTTCGCGAGCGTGTGTGTGTGTGTGACCACCCAAATTTATAGTGAAATATTTAATACGACATTGACCATGAACCTGTTACAATCTAAAATCCAAATGCATAAAGCGAACTAACCACATGGCAAGAGTTTAGTAGCATAGTCTACTACTGTAGAGCACCTAATAATATAACATAATGTTTAGAATACAGTATAAAAGGTGAATCTCAATTTGTAAGAAAGCCATGGCTTTGTACTTCAGCAAATACATGAGCGTGTCTTCAGTAGTTAGAGACCTTATTTTGTGGGGCTGCTGTAAGTTTTATAACAGGATGCATTTTTTAAGAGCATGTTTAGCTTTCATAATGCCCCTAGAATACACAAACACTTCAGTCCCAGAAAACACAGGGGTCAGTGAAGAGCCCACAGCTTCTGTACAGTAGCCTACAAATAAACATATTTGTGGGTTACTTTTGCTCTTGCTTTGAATTTGATGTGTGTCAATTGAAATGTGTCCCTCTGATGTTGAAAGCAAATCAGGTATGAGGGGGCAGAAGGGATTTTTCAGACATTCAATAACAAGAACACTTAACACACACTTAAAAGATTTCACTATTCCTTTGTGTCTTTTTACGTTTCTTTCAGTTTTGCTTACGAGGTCAGACTGAACCTTTACCTTCTCTCTTTCTTTCTTTGTCACTCTCTTTCAAACAACAAATTCTTATGGACCTCTTTACATCAGGGACAGAACAATTATCTGTCGACACAATTATTATTATTTTTTTGTAAGATTTGTGTCACTGTCCAAAAATATAGGTCATGTCCATACACCATATTTTGACGTTCTCACTTTTTTTTCAAACCTACAAATATTAACTTTGTTCGTGGTATGAATAATTTTATTCACTTCACACTGCCCTTTTTCTCACGCTTAGTGTGGATAGTTTCATAGTTTGCCTTTTTTGCCTTTTCGCTTTGCTCACACGTGAATAGTTTGCCATTTTCGTTTACATTTTTTTTTTTTTTTTCGCTCTTGGTGTGAATGGTTTTGTATTTTTGCTTAAGCATGCACTTTATTGTAAGTGTGATTGTCAGACTGACTGCTGATTCCTGTAATTGAAATGTTAATTATACAACTCCCCACTGAAACTACAACCGTTCCTCACAAAATTAAAGACATTCTCTGTTATACCAGCATGTCTATGTTATACAAGCCTCTGCCATAGCAAGTGCTCCCTCTGCACAACCATCAACTTCTCTTAGACTTCCAAATAAACACATTTCTCTCTTTCCTGATGCACTTAATATTTCAAACAGCTGCTTAACTGACATTTGAGTTAATTAAATGGGTCTGGGCTTAAAAAAATTCTCTGAACATTATAGAAATATAGTTATTACTTAAATGGAGTTTGTTGGACAAAGACTCCAGTATTATTATAATTAAACAAAATCTGAAGCATATGGTGGGGTAGAGGGCACACTCGTAAATAATAAGCATGAAAGCTTTTAAGTGCACAGAAGTACACTAAGTTATCCGTAAGATTTTATTCTTGAACCCTATCCATGAGGTGTTATGTGGGTGTGGGCTGTATGTGTGTATAAATGTACCTTTTCTAAACTGATATACTGTAAAGACTCCCCTGGAGTTTGTGAGCTGTCCATCTGCTTTTGTGAAATCTGAAATACATGGTGGAGGTGAGGTGGAGGGATATTTTCTATCTTTCTGTAGACAGTGTGACCTTTCACCTCCCAGTTTCCTCACTGTGATTCTCTTTACTGTTCACATACCCACCAGCCCTCCAGTTTTCTTCTCGTAATCCATCAATGCTGCTGTTTTCTGACACATACACTATTGCTGGCAGTCCATTACACTTGTACTAGAGCTCGGCCTTACACCCCTAACCCTTTACACACTCTTATTACGGTAATCTGCAGCATCCTGACACATTCCCACACTCACACATCTCCAGGGAAGAGGCCTGCGCTTGGGTCTCCTGTATTCAGCCCCCCACTGTGGACAGAAATAGCCTCCATGCGGGCTCATATCTAGAGATTCATTCCCTCTGGCAGGAAGTTGTGATATAGTTACAGTTATTTTTGTTGTCTGTCTGGGCAGAGTTTTTGCGGCGCACCCTGGCAAGAGGATCAATATTTGTCATAAAAAGCCTCAGCTGAGTTGTCCAGCTTTGCCCTCAAGGGACTGCTGGAAGTGTGTGTGAGACTGTTTTAGTGCGTCTTAAATTAGATACAATTCAAACATTTCACAAGGTAGTGTCTGATGCTTGGATAGTTGAGGACATGCTAATTTCAAGATGTCATGTATACATATAAGCATTGCATATTTTTGTCTTTCTTGTTCAAATCTTCTAGAATTGTGTCTCTGTCAAACCCACTTGTCACTACTGTTTAATCACATTGAACACCTTATAAAGTGTCATAACTAGGCGTGACGCAATAATATTACACCATTAAGCAAATTTTCTGTCTGCACTGAAAGCAGAAATGCTGCGCTATGCAAAAAAAAAAAAATCACAGCCTGAACAATCAAAACAGAACATTGTGTGGATGAGTTCTCTCTATTTGCGCACTCTTGTGCATTTGCACAGCTGAAGAGTGTACAACTGAGAATACATACCTTGTGTTTTTTATAACTTCTGTGATTTCTGCCATCCTTTTAAAGTTTTTTTTTGTGTGTGTGTTTGTGTGTGTGTGTATTATTTGTGGAAATTGAGAAACATTAGATATGTTATATGACAATCAATCAAGCTTTCCTCATTCATTTTTTAAATGACTAATATACATGGTGAGTGTGATTTGCGTCCACTGAGTCCTGTGTAAATTACATGAAGTCTATATGACAATCAGAAGACAAAATGTAGCGCTGTTTGTCGCTATTGTGCCTGATTAGGACACTGTGTTAAACAACTGTCACTTTCCTCAGGGATTAAGCGCCCATATGAACACAAACATGATGCACTTTGACTTCCAAAAAAATAAAAAACACTGTGAAAAGCATCACAGAGGGGCAATTTTAAAAGGTTGCCATGTAGTAAGAATGTGGGAAGTGTAAACAGTGAACACTGAAAACATGAGCATAAAAAGTTCCTGATGACTGCTTTGATATAACACAGAAAGAACTAGAGGACTTGTTAAACCTTAACACTTTCCAGCAAAGTTTAGCTCCAGCTCTAATTAAGCACACATGAGCCATCTAATCAAGGTCTTCATGGTCAGTAGAAACTAGGAAAGTGGCCCTCTAGGAGCAGGATTGGACACCCTTGCTTTTGGTTAATTTAAATTAGCTTAAGAAATTGGACACGTTGACAACAGATTATTGTATCAGTTCAGGCAATAACCAGCTTGGCCTTCTCATGGGCTTAAAAGATCAGCTGCAAATTTGAAAAAAAAAAGAAAAGAAAAAAAAAAATATCAGAAATGAAAGAGATTCAGATTGCAAAAAACTGCACATTTGTGCTAACATATTCTGTGCTTTTGTACAGATAATCACAGACTGACTCTCCTGTGAAATTATTATTATTTTGTCCAGCCTATTTAGGTGCACAACAGCTTTTGACTGGGGCAGTACCCTTAAAGGGACAACTTTGTACCTTATTACCCGAGTTCCTATTTATACCTTATCTTAGGGGTAGATAAGGTACAGAAATGTCTCTTTCAGGGTACTGCCCCGGTCACAAGCTGTTGTACCCTAAAAGGTACAATTTTGCTTACATTTTTTCTGAGAGTAAGACATTATGGGCCAGATTTACTAACAGTTTGCACCAGCGCAAACCCTCTTTTGGCATTAAAAAACTACTGTCGTGATTTACTAAGCCAAGCCACATGGCTTGGCAAAGGATATTATATACGTGTATGTGTTTGTCAGATTACATGTAACAAGTTGCGCCTGTGTCGACCCGCACCTGATGAGCATCAGCTCTGCTTATTTGCGACCCAACACTAATTTGCGAGGCTCTTGGAAGATTGCGTTGGTCTTTTGACTGCATCTGTGTTCTTTCATTTGCACATCAGCAGTAGATCATGCGCAAAACTTGCCACTCCCTTCGGCGCATTTGTGGAGTTGCGCTCTCAGGCTAATTTGCCCCGTTTAGTAAATCTGGCCCTAAACCTGCAGTAAATGGTAGAGCAAAACTAATTCTGGGTATTTGTTTTGTTGATGTTGTCGAAAGTCTGGCTTTTCGTGAGACTACCTTATATTACACCATTCAGATAAATTTAGGGGATGCAGTTTTTCTGCTCAATCAGGGTACATTTTTCTTATGAAGTGAAGTGACATGTGGCCAAGTATGGTGACCCATTCTCGGAATTTGTGCTCTGCTGTGTGTGTGCACTTGGATGGGTTAAATGCAGTGAACACACACCCGGAGCAGTGGGCAGCCATTGCTGCAGTGCCCGGGGAGCAGTTGGGGGTACGGTGCCTTGCTCAAGGGTCTCACCTCAGTCATGGTATTGAGGGTGGGGAGAGCGCTGGACATTCACTCCCCTCACCGACAATCCCTGCCAGACTTGAGATTCGAACCCATGACCTTTGGGTTACAAGTCCGACTCTCTATCCATTAGGCCACGACTGCCCCAATTATACAGACACAGATCCACGAAGATGCCTAAAAACACTGTACTGTATAATGCATGCCAGGCCAGTAGTTGGCAATGTCACTTTGTAAAGAAACTATGCGGCGATAGACTGAACACGTAATACGCATGCACATGACATTACCATTTTCACAAATTTGTGTTTTTGTAGATGATAATCGAATCATTTTCAAAAACTTGAAGCCTGTTTTTAAAAGTTTGCGTTTTCAGGGCCCCAAAATGTTGCTGTCATCAAAAGGAACAGCCAAAACACAAAGTTTATTTAAAATAATCTTCTACTTTTTTTTTTTAAACGCACACTATCTTCACTTTATTATCTGTCTCATGTAACATACAGCCTCCATAATTCCGCCATGTTGCTCTCTTTGAGACATTAAGTGTGTGTGAGTGAGAAAGAGAGAGACTCATCCTGATTTCCCCTCTTAAATATGACATTTAGAAGTCAATTATACATTACCACCAGTCTGCAGTCAGCAGCAAAAGACAGAAAAACAATAACATGTCTCCTTATAATCGTAATTTGGGCATCTGACACCCCTGAATGAAATAATGGACCAGTCCAACAGGAAGCAACACTGATCTTTATGTCATGATTGAGGAGGTGAAGCTGAGGAGGTGAAGCTGAGGAGTTTTGCGGTTTCACAAAGCAAGATTCTTGGACAAGATCCTGAAACTTAATGTGCATCTTGTGCTCTTATATACTAAGAGTGCATTTATAATACAGCCAAACAAGAATAGCTCTGTTCCAAAAACTAGCTCGCTGTCCATTGCAGACATAGACAGCTACCAAACGGTGCCTCATAAGTGACTGAATAGAACCTATTGCGTAAGTATGTGAACGCAGACACAAGTGCTTCATGGCCGACTGAGTTTTGGAACATGGCTACAAAGCTAAAATCATGACACTCTTTACTCTCAGTCTTTTGAATAAAAAGAAAACAGTGAGAAACTAGTTTCAGCTTGTGGAAAGTTCATCTAAAAAGGTTGTTGTCTTGTCTAGCTTTTTGAATTGTGAGTGTGTAAAGAAATGTACATCAAGGGATGCTCAGAGTATAAAGCATATTGCAGACAAGGGCCTTTACAACATTATATTCATGCCACCTATTGTCTTTTACCCTACAGAGGCATTTCAAGTCTTTTGAAGAGCTTTTTCCCCTGAAAACTTCTAAAGGGACACATTGACAGCTTTTTTTCTATATGTGTCACTCAAAATGTTAAACAATGAAATAGTCACAAGTTGCTTCAGTTTTTGAGTTGTTTCTGTAAACTGGAACATTAGTCTGTTTGATCTGTTAATTTATTATAAACAAAAGAGAGCCATCATAGTTACCATTGCTCATAGTTAGGGGAAGGGATTTGAACAAACTCTTAAGTATTAAACTTCTCTGCCCAATCCACTGTTTCTGCTTTTCACCTGATGGAAAATAACACAGGAGAAATATAATTCTTAAAAAATATGTTTAAATGTTGTCTGTGAAGAGCCACAGTTCTTGGAAATGGTATCCGGAGAGCATCTCATCTCTTTTGATGTGCCGTATTCAAACCTGTCTATTCTCTCCAATTATCTTTTAGCTCGTCTCCTCTTAGCCCCTGCCCTGACCTCTGCTGTCAGCCCGCCAGATCCAGCCCCAGTCCCCTGTGTCCTCCACATATCCCCTACTATTAAACATTTATATAGTAAAAGAAAGAAAGAAAGAAAGAAAGAAAGAAAATGGACTGATCAAATTGTGAAAAGTAAAAATAAATAAATAAAGTCTTCTAAAGATAGATTTTGTCAAATGAGAGGTTTGTGTGAGAACAATATTTATTCAATTATTCATATTTTTTAAATATTTATTTTCATTTTTGATCTTTGAAGCTTTTTTGGAGTACAAATCACGTTCTATGGTGTATGGTAAAGCATGAAACATCTTTCATGATTCATTGGAGATAGAAGTGTGTAGGTTTGACCATGAGATAAATATAAATTACAAATTATTGCAGATTTATACATTTTCCATCATATACTGTTTAAACAATAAAATTCATATTATTAAGACTGTCTCCTTCTCATCTTTTTTTTATGTCCCATCTATGCATTTTTTTATTTTTTGTTTATGGTTGCGCATGGAATATTTCAGCTTCGAGATAGAGGTGCAGAGATGCCTTGAGTCAACTCCTTCCAACCATGAATATGTTGAGATGGTGAGTGATTAGTGGCCGCTTGTTAACAGTCACACTTATGTTAATGTGATTTCCCGGAACTCACAGTTTTAGTGTGTGTGTGAGGAAGAAATAGAAAGAGAGAGGTGTGTGTGAGCGTTTAGTTCGGTAGCACAGTTGCTACTGACAGATGTGTTAGAGGATGTGGTTGAGGCTTTAGATGGAGCACTCTTCTGTCTCTGTCTCTGTCTCTCTCTCTTTCCTCTGTTGTTCTCACCCCAAACACGGAAAGTCACAGAGCAGCTGAGGCACTCAGAGATAATGCTCAGAGCTCACTACATGTAACATATGGTGAAATAAGGGTAAATAATCCAAACATGGCACTTGTGTAATGATTCATCTGCTGTGATTGCTTAATTTAATTCCTTTTTTTTCTCAATTCTTTCATGTTGTCTGTAAACACACTAAACACACACACACACGCATGGTGCACACATACCATCGATAACAGCCTACTTGGCCAACCACATCCTAAGACATTCGTAGAATATTTCGTCTGTGGTCGGCATGGCTTCTGCCTAAATTGATCTGAATTTTTTCTGTTATTTAGTATTTAAAAAATCAATCATGTTACTGTTACTATTGCTCACAGTTAGGGTTAAAATCCTAATTATTCAATTTTAGCATGTAACATGGCACAAACTGGACATGAATTAGATAACCCAAATCATATATGCTTTTCTAAACAGTCGGACTAACAATATTTGCCTACAAGATGATAAATTGGTTTAAAAATACCATACTCTTACACTGATGGAGGAACCTTAGCCGTATCTAGGGACCAGAACATAAACCTACACTGTAAACCTGAATAAACTGGCAAAACTTAAAAAAGTTAAGTAAAGAAATTTTATTTAAGAAATGGTTAACTGGTAGATTTTTATTTTTTACACATACGTTTTAATTGTTCTTAACTAACGTTCGTAAGTACACTAATTCATTCATTTAATTTAAAGTTATCATGTAACCTCAATGTAAAAATTTTGTTTGTAAACTTAGCTAGCTATAACAAGCCAATTTAGAAAATCTTAACTTGCTAATTTGCTAACATGTTAATAATAGCATGGTATAGCACTTTCTTAATGAGTACAGCAATATAAAGCATTTAGCATGTTTTCTCTCAAAAACCAAGCCGCATGTGCCACTTCTCACCATAATGGTAACTCTCCAAAAACCCATATTAACAGAAACTCTTAGCTTAACAAAACATTAATCACTACTAAATCTCCCACTTAACATTTGTCTTGCACAAAAAAAAAACATTACAGAACACTTAATTTTAGCATTTACTACCCCTTCTGAGTGCCATGGGCAAAGCATGCTGGGAAATATAAATTCCAGTCCAGTTTCAGTTAAACTTAAGTTTATCTAAACTTAAAAGAAAGTTTACTTAAAATATATCAGTTCTGTGAACTTGAAAGAAAAGGAAAGTGCTAAATACTCATAAAAGTTGATTTGACTGAACTAATTTGTTTAATTTAAGTTTGTCATAATAAAACCAATTAATTATTTTGAGCGTTAGGTTTACAGTGTAGAAATGCCCAAGCAACCACCCAGTACACACATCACACATGCTAAAAACCACTCAGAAAATCTTAGCACTTCCACTCTCTGCCCAGTCTCTACAATATTCACTAATGAATATACAGTATCTATATATGCCAATAATTTTTATTTATTTTTTTCAAATTCTGTGTAACTATTTTTAACCAGAACTATGGCCGTGCATGTGACACACTTCAGGGTTATGAAATAAATATTGTGGATAGTCTGCCACCAGCAGTTGTTTCTCTGTGTTCTGGCTCTCATCACTGGAGTGGTTCTGTCTGGCTAAATATATTTTTCTTGTGTCCTTCAATAGAGAGTGAGAGTGCTAGTTTGCAGAAAGCTCAGGATGGGGAAGTGGAGAATGCTAATGCTTTTAAAGGGAGAGAGAAAGAGAGAGCGCAAAATTTTATGAAAATTGTATCATATCCTCAGGAGGTTCCTTCCTGAGTGTTTAACCTGTGTAGTGACATTAAATATGCTGTGTGATGCTGTGAAACTCCCATGCAGCAAAATTATCTGTTTCTTTTCTTTTTTTTTTCGTACATTATGGTTTTCTTTGAAATTCATGATATGTAGTTTACTCCAGTTACATTTTTTAATAACATTAAATAAAACAGTATGTCACCAAAGGTTGTGAATTACAATGGTTTACCACTGTGTAATTTATATAACACCAACACCCAAATTTTTAAAAAATACTTGAATGTATTAATAATTAATAACATTGTTATTAATAGCTAATTATTATAAGTTAGGTTACTTAGTTAATTAGCCTAACTGTGGGGTTTTTATGATTGCCAAGCAACATAGATCGGTGAATTTGTAGGTGTTTCTTCATCTTCAAGCACTTTTATGTCTTTTCTAACTTATGTATACACAACCATACAACCACCATTGTAATAAAGCATGGCCAGATTCATGTTCATCTGTTTTGGATAAAACTGAACATGCTTTTAGTGCCACTCGCTGAACATTTCTTTTTGAAAGTGTTGCATAACAACCAAGAAGCAACATAATATTATCACCTGAAATGGGCTTGACAACAGAAAGGGCCTCTTGGTGCTTTCACATTGCCCTTGACAGACACATAAACAGCGTAAAGGAAAACAATATCTGTAAGTATCAAACAAAAACATGACAGCTTTTTCGTTAAAAAAAATAAAATAATAATAATTGTTGCCTGTGGTATGAATAGTATACAAGTCTACAACAGAATATCAAAATGAATATGAATATGACTCTTTGTTCTTTTGTCCAGTTTTCTCTCCCATTTTGGCTGCCCAGCACAAATCATTGTGACTTATAAGCATATTTGCTATTTAGACGCATGGTGCAAAATGCCACACGCACACATAAACACACCCACACACACACACAACAGTCCACCTGCCCTCAGAGTTCCACAATCAGCCTTTATCCTTTTGTTCCGAATAAAAGACTGCTGATCTATCAAAGCCCCATTAATCATAGGAAACAGCAAAAAAGAAGCCATAAGCATCAAATGCTTTCGTATAGGTGGATTCAGATGCTTGCTGTGGCAGCAAAGTATCATAAACATATATTAAGCTTTGCGTTATATTAGCAGATTTGAATTGAATTCGATTTTTTTATTTTTTTATTTTTCTGTGGTATACTTCAGAGGCCAGTTGCATAAAGCAAGTTGAACTCAGTTTCAGAATAGGTTTAGAGTTGACAAAACCAAACCTTACAAATCCAACCTGGTTTAGATCAGGTTGGACGTTTTCTGTATACTTAGGGTTTGATACAGAGTTTGTGATTAACTCTAGAGGCGTACGCCTGAAAGTGTGACATGCTGTGAACAGCCAATCACATGGAGAGCATCAGTTTGATTCACTTTTTGAAAGACAGATTGTTAAAATATCATGAATTTAAGTGCATTTACAAGGCAGGAATAGACACTGCTGCTGCAGTGAGAGTTTGAGAATGCAGCTTATTAAAATATCTGACAATATCAATGCATTTGTATCAAATTAATTTAAATAATAATTCATATAGGTTCAGTTGAAAAGCTTGCAATGCTTTA
>RJVU01063416.1:1066186-1101142 GCA_003731715.1 Anabarilius grahami | reverse complement strand
TACATTTTTTGTCTCTAATTTTTTTTTCACTATGAACTGCTTCAGTTTGGTGAGAGATGCGGGGAGAGTGGCTTTATTGCATCAGATATGTTACTTCTGTCACAGCTGATTGGTCCAGTTTTGGTTTGCAATCTCTAACCCAGAATAAAACCTCCTATGCAGCAGGTTAGCTGTGTGGCGTAAGCAATGTTGGGAGTAACTTACTAAGTAATTAGTTGAAAAAGTAAAGTAAGGGATTGCTTATATTTTTTTTTCTATAATTTAATTACAGTTACTTCTGAAGTAATTGAACTAAATACTGCACATAGACTGCAGAACAATTATATATAATACAATAGTGGATTTAACATCAAAATGTAAAGTCTAATGTTAAAATGCATGTTTTTATGTATCTTTCTCACTTTAAATATTTCGGTGAGTTAATAAGAATAATGGTAACACTTTAGTTTTGTGTCCTATTCTCACTATCAACTTGTTGGTTATTAGCATGAATCTTAATAGGATATTGGCTGTTTATTAGTACTTAAAAATCACATATTAATGCCTTATTCTGCAAGACCTTATTCTACATCCTTAATCCTACCCAATACTTAAACTAAACAACTACTTTACTAAGTAATAATAAGCAGTAATTAGGAGTTCATTGAGGCAAAAGTCATAGTTAATAGTTAGTTAATAGTGAGAATTATGGCATTACAAATGGATTTCATACGAAATCTGAGGTATATTTGTACAGAATGTTGATAGCTAAAGAAAAGAAAAGCAAATGGATCGCTGCAATTCACAGAAACAACTGGACTCCAGGCAGCAAAACATGGATTTTAAATTATCAGTTTGTCAATATGTTAAATTTTGGGGTAAAATCATACCCTATTTATTGTACTGTTATATATTGACAACTCATCATTTAAATATTTACCATCATATTCTGCATAATTAGCTGTTTTTAAATAATCACTGACAAAAACTATACAAGTTTTAGGACTGGTTGATATATACCATTGATATATGTGTTCACCCAGATTTAGAACTATATTGTATTTATATAAAGCGTTCACAAGCAAATTTGCTTTATGTATTTCCCTGGCATCGAAATCACTCACAAATAAATGTCTGAAAACACGATTCTTGGCTGCATGTCAATATCCATGGATAATTGGATCTTTGGAAAGTTGTAACAGGAACACTATCGAGTCCAACCTTTAGTTTAATCATGTTTTACCTGAGGTGGGTTAAGTAGTTTTTCAGAAACACTGTTTGG
This sequence comes from Anabarilius grahami, assembly GCA_003731715.1. Lineage (NCBI taxonomy): Eukaryota > Metazoa > Chordata > Actinopteri > Cypriniformes > Xenocyprididae > Anabarilius > Anabarilius grahami. The sequence continues at coordinate 1,099,881 of RJVU01063416.1, read as the reverse complement.
ACGTTACTCGTGCCGACACCAACAACAAACGTCTAACCAATCAGCATTAGGGGGCATATGACAGTCGAGGAGACAGAACGAGCAAGAGGGAGATTTGAAAAAAAAAAAAAAGAGAGAGATGAGACAATACAAAACAGCTCAAAATAATATAACTGGAATGAAGGTGTATGACTGGGCAAGCACTTTAGGACCCACGTTAATATTAGAAAAGCTTTCCAGTGCTCGAGAGAGCTAAGTGGGAAGGCCTGAAAACAGACACGGAGGCAGCTTTGATTCCGCTTTACATGTGAGTAACACTGGGTTTGAGTGTCATTGATTGTCTGGAGCTGCTGTGCTGTTGGCGACTAACAAAGAACACTTGTTTGTATTTACTCTTGTGTTCTGTGCGTTCATTTTTTTGTGCTTCCTTGTCATTCGTTCATCATCTGTGCATCATCTGATACAACTTTGATAAAATGTTGCGCTCTCTCTTTCTCTCTCCCTTTAAAAGCATTAGCATTCTCCACTTCCCCCATCCTGAGATTTCTGCAAACTAGTACTCTTACTCTCTATTGAGGACACAAGAAAAATATATTTAGCCAGACAGAACCATCATCGTGAAGCATTATTTTGTTGCGCATCAGCTGTGATAAACAGACATCCACTCTCGCATTGCATGTGTAACAGAGGCCAGGTAGTGAGAGTTGTGCAGGTAAACCACTGCGCACTGACGACCACTAGAGAATGTGGTGTTTAGCATCATTGTTAGTGCACTCACCTCGTCTACCAGCAGCGAACGGCCTGGGGTTCGAGGCCGACATGGAGCAAGGTGGTTAGGATTGGAGGGTGAGTTTTGGAGGCGGAGCAATGAAGAGAGGGGTGGGTTTGTTTGGGTTGATTTCAAATATCAACAATGTCGTATAAATAGCTTTTTTTTTAAAAGTACTTACCCCACCTTTAAATCCAGTCATGCAGCAGGCTCGTTTGTCTGGCTGAGGGGGCGTGTTCCGGTGGGAAAGTGACGTCAATGCATACCCTCTATTAACCGAGTGTAATCCTTTGTGCAGCCTTTTTGTTCTGTGTAGTTCTCGGACTACCAGCCTGTCACATGATTAGCACTTTATGTGGAGATGTAATGCCCTCACCCACATAACATAATAATATATAACACATAATATAACAAACTGTCCAGTGCATTTCACATAAAAAAAATGAAAAATAAAAAAAACTTTTAATTACATTTTGACCGTATTAGTTATTTTTCCTACTCATGGAGAGTTTTTTGCTTTTCTTTGCTTTACCCTGGGCTGGAAGTAAAAAGATGACTGTGAAAAATAATAGTATAATTTAAATAAATGCATTTATGGTGAGATTACTAAATTTTCATGTCAATGAATAATTTTGTTAATTTTGACTATGAACAATGCACTGTCAGCACGTGAAGGAAAGCAAAAATAGGGCTCGGTGCGTGAATGATCGGTGCACTGCTGCAGACGCAACGCTCCTGGAACGCATTGCCAGACCGCATCCGTGCACTCTAACCTGTTAACATGGGCACCGGAAAAAATATGCGCCCCATAGGCCTTACTGCAACACACACCGCATACGCACTGCAAACGTAGTGTGAACCTGGTATCAGGTGTACAACCATTAAATTATTTTACTGTTCAGTTACTACCACACTTTATTTATAATACGATATTTAGCACTTAATTAATTGCAAACCACAAATATGACTAGTTTATGAGGCGTTCCTTAACGTTTACAAATTCAACCTTATTTTACATTACCAAATGTCCTTATTAATTGATAGCAATTTTGAGTGACTTATTGTGCATATCTGTTTTTATGTTTTTTTCTACAGTTGTTTGAGGAGAGAGAAAAAACGTCTTTATTTAGAGGGACAGTTTCAAAATTATTCTTCATGTTATAAATCAGACCCATTTTTAATTATGATGGAGTCTTTGCAAGCTTATTGCTTGGCATATCGTTTTCTTAAAGATGCCCAAGAACATGTTTTCAAAAGATGTAATATAAGTCTTAGGTGTCCCCTGAATGTGTCTGTGAAGTTTCGGCTCAAAATACCCCATAGTTTTTTTTATATAAATTTTTTTAACTGCCTATTTTGGGGCATCATTATAAACGCGCCGATTTATGCAGCGCGGCCCCTTTAAATCTTGTGCTCTCCGCCCACGGAGCTTGCCTTAAACAGCTATAAACAAAGTTCACTCAGCTAATATAACCCTCAAAATGGATCTTTACAAAGTGTTCGTCATGCAACATGTCTAATCGCGTAAGTAGAGTATTTAATTGGATGTTTACATTTGATTCTGCATGAGTTTGATTGTGCTCCGTGGCCAACGGCTAATGCTACACTGTTGGAGAGATTTATAAAGAATGAAGTTATGTTTATGAATTATACAGACTGCAAGTGTTTAAAAAATGAAAATAACGACAGTCTTTACATTAGCAACATGCTAACGAAACATTTAGAAAGACAATTTACAAATATCACTAAAAATATCATGATATCATGGATCATGTCAGTTATTATTGCTCCATCTGCCATTTTTCGCTATTGTCCTTGCTTGCTTACCTAGTATGATGATTCAGCTGTGCACAGATCCAGACGTTTATACTGGCTGCCCTTGTCTAATGCCTTTCATAATGTTGGGAACATGGGCTGGTATATGCAAATATTGGGGGCGTACACCCCGACTGTTACGTAACAGTCGGTGTTATGTTGAGATTCGCCTGTTCTTCAGAGGTCTTTTAAACAAATGAGATTTATATAAGAAGGAGGAAACAATGGAGTTTGAGACTCGCTGTATGTCATTTCCATGTACTGAACTCTTGTTATTCAACTATGCTGAGGTAAATTAAATTTTTGAATCTAGGGCACCTTTAAAGTGAGGGATCGGGTGTGGTGTCATTGACAGTATTTTAAATGCCTATAAATAGGCTGTCCTATGAAATTTTTATTTATTTATTTATTCTTTTCAGAAAAGAGAGCAAGACTCCAGGCCTTAGGGCAAAGCCACAATAATAGACTGCCCAAAGCCTTTGCTTTCCTGTTGAAGGAAAGCATAATGTTCTATCTAAGATGAAGGCTGGGTCAAACAATAAATCTCTAAGAGAAAGATTTTTTCCCACAAAAATTTTTTCCCCATTTTTTCCCACAATGTTAAATTTTATAGCAGTTATCTAGGAGGCTAATCTACAATGATATTCACATCGGGTTTCTGAGCATTTTATGTTGAAAACATTGACAATAAGTATTACTCTTTAGATATGTTGGTAATGCTGTTTTTCGTTTGGTAATGTGGAACAGAAGACCTTACCAATACGAACCCCTGGTTGATAATAAGGTTGCAAGATAATGCTTTTCCACCAAAATGAGGCTTGTGCTGGTGTTTGTCTATTTTCAGAACCAATACGCATTTCCACTTATACCTGCAAGCTGAATGATGACACAACTCACTACATAACCAACAGTCAAAACCAATGTTCAATGTTTTTATTGAACATTGATGGAGCAACACATTTTGTGTGAAAATAAATCATAAAAGTGGTTTGTTTTGTTTAAAAAAAAAAACTCACAGTACAGTCAAAATTGTATTGATACAAATTGATACTTAAGCTAAAGTAAAATGTCATTAAAATAAGTTACTGTCATCAAACCTTGAACGAAACTGAAAATTAAGAACCTTTGCTAATGGTTTGGACTAGCAAGGGCCTTGTGCAATACCAGTTTTGGACACAGGACCATTTCACTGATGGAATTACATGGGAACAGGAGAAGCAGATCCAGCACTGTGCTTCCAGGGGCTGAGCTATAAGTTACATGTTTATGAGTTATGTGGGCTTGCAAGTATTTCATGCTATGTAGGAACTAAACAAACACCCGTCTAACCATTGTTCCTTGATTCACAATCAGTCCAACAGCAGTCTCCTCTGTCTGCATACAAAAGGGACATGGAGAATAAATGACTTCCTGTTGGTGGTGCACAGGCTTGGAGTTTAGGAAAGGCCTATCCTGGTTATCTCCTCCAGCAACGGGCCATGCTCCATAATGAGGGCATCAAAGGCTCAGCACCTCCATACTTTTACAAGCTCTACTGCCGCAGGGCTGACACGTGTTCTCCAGGGCTGCACGCCTGCATCCTGCAACAGCCAAGATTGTTAAAAAAAGTAAATGGTTGTAAAGATGCAGCAGCCTTCTAATGGCATTTAACAGGTCATAAGGACAGGAAACACATAAAACCAAGATGCTGTATTCATCTCAAGTAAAATTGTCCGGTCAGATGGCCTCTTAAGTGAATGTGGCTTCTTCCCAAACTAGTGTTGTGGTCACTATCCCATGTTTGTATAGCAGGGCCTTCTTGTACAAATCTGACCTGGTGGTTCCTCATTCTAGATACCATCTACCTTCCTCCGCTGCTTCCTTCTTCCTCAGTGAAAGGTGCACATCTCCACCACAGGATGGAGATTTCTTCCTGCTTTCAGTTAAGTTCGCCTCTGTCTGAATCCTTGGCAGATATATGGGTTGCAGTGTTTGTTTAGTCCCAAAAGCTATTTGGCGTTGCAGAGGAAACCCTGAAAAGAGCTATCAATGTTTGGACAGATACCAGGCACCTCCAGAGGGTACAAGCAGGATAAAAGTTTACTCCCTCTGAGAGTATTTATGCTTAGTGGATGAACAGCTCTTGAGCAACACAAAGTCAGTTTGTACTGATCTAATTTCAATAAGTGATAACAAACTTAACATTTGTATAAGGTGTGAAATTGTATGGTGGCTCAAGTATATCACCAGCCTGAAGGTATAGTTAAGAGGTCATTCATTAATGGAATGTTGCCCAGATACAGATATACTTGGATCATGCATTAATTTATTGAATGGTGACACAGGTGTTTTATTATTATTATTATTATTTATCTACAAAGGTGACACAAATGCTGCATCTGATCAAGCATCTACAGTATATACCGTTTTTTTTTTGTTTTTTTGTTTTTTTGCGGCAGTCTTGGAGAGACTTATTTCTTTCTTTTACGAGATGGGCTCTTATGGTTGCCAACTTGAACATTTATTAAGAAAAATCCCTAAAAATACTTATTTCATTTCTATCCATACAACGTACTTTAAGTTATGATGGTTCAAACACCCTGGATTTGTTAGAATGTTACGTTATACTTTGGTTTCTCCGGGAGTGTAATGAATTAATTGGAGCAGGTTAAACAAGGTTGGGTTAAGCAGAAGCGACAGCTCTCGACACAATGAGAACACGATGAGATGGAGAGAAGAACAGTGCATCTGTTGTGGGGAGCACAATAACAACACACTGAGAGTTTAGCCCTCACATGAAATAACTAGGATGGCCTGCAAGCTTCAGACACACTCGACCTGCATTTCACAGCTGTACTCTCATATGATGAGCAGTAAAAGTGTGAAATATCTGTGATGCAAGTTACTTTCAAATATCAGGGGAGAGATTACTCACTGATGATCAAAACATTACAGACAGGGGCTGATTTCTGTTTTGATCACTATACTTTTGCGTAGTTTCAGTCTTGCTATGTCTCTCTTTCTAAAATAATTAGGTTTGGTAGTTACCTTGCTTTGAATTATATTACAAGGGTTTCCACAACTTTATATGCACGTTATTTTGCATTCACTCACTCATACATAAAGAGTAAGACTGCGTGATATTTTGAATTTCACAAAATGAGTCAGCCTGCATGGCGATCAAGGCAAGAAGATTTGTTGTTGTCATATATCTTCATATGGGTTTGACAGTGTGATTGTTGTTTAATTAGAGATGTCTCTCTCTCTCTCTCTACTCATATGTGTCAAATGTACTGATATATTCTTGTCTGTAAATGTTGTAAATGCAAAGCCAAGCATTTCCATTTCAGAATTCCTAACAAGTAAATCGACATTAAACTCAGAGTAGGTAGAAATATGCATGTGCACTCGCTCTGTAAACTAAATGATAGATGTTTCATCAGTATTAAATGTATGAATACATTTACTGCACACAATTTATTGCATACACTCATATACTTAGATGTTCTTTATACTCAATTTGCATATGTAAACTATATTTGGTTACAAAAAACACTATTTGGTCATTTAAAAAAATTTAGTTCTGAACAAAACTTGTGCTGTAATCTAATCTCCTCTAATTCAAAGGCATTTACCATTTTTTGCATCCTTTCCTTACACCTATTATTTCAGTTTATAAACAGATGTGATTTATTTTACCTTAAGTAATAACTTTGCTAGCAAACCACTCAAACACTGACAACATCTATAAACATTCTTTGTTGTTTTGTGATTTAAACTGATACTGTCTGACACTTTATTATTGCTTCAGTTTCTCTGACACATACAGTATGCTCGTGGGATGTAAGTGGTTTTGAACTGCAATGTGAATGTAGTTGGCAATGAAATTCAGTTCATTTTACAAAACATAGTTCCTAGTTCATTTTCATATATATGAGCAATATCACACTCGTAGCCATGCAATATGGCTGTATAGCAGCACGGCTGTGAATCGGCTGTAGGTAATCACAGAGTGCTGATATACAGCCATATTGCATGACTACGAGTGTGATATTGTGTTTATACAGCAGTTTGACTGCACAAGTGTGTAAATAAATAAGAAATAACAATGGAGTCTCTTTAAAACACTCTTTTGTGCAGATCTACTTCCTTCCACCACAGATTAAAATCTCAAATTGACAGTTTGACCAAGGATCCGTTTCTAATAATTCTAAAACGTCACTTTAGAACTAGTAACTAAGGAATGTTGAGTCCCTCTATTGAAACTCATTGTTTTTTGTACAGTATTATTAAGAAAGAGAGAGAGATTGCCTGAGCGAGCATTACCTATGTCTGATATAACATTAATTCTTCAGGTCGAAGTCCATAATATTATATCCGTTATAAAAATCTGTTTGAATGTCCGCTGAGGAAAGCAATCTTTGTATCTGTCCTTTTTAAGGTTAAGGGAATTTTCCATAACAGCGCTAAAACAATGTCCTTTTTTTACAAAAGTACCTTTCAATTTAAAAGTCTCTTGCGACTGACTCAATCACTCGTAAGTTTGCCGCCATCTAATGGTTTATTAAAGGATTAGTTCACTTTGAAATGAAAATTAGCCCAAGTTTTACTCACCCTCAAGCTATACTAGGTGTACAGGTCCTTCTCAAAAAATTTGCATATTGTGATAAAGTTCATTATTTTCCATAATGTAATGATAAAAATTAAACTTTCATATATTTTAGATTCATTGCACACCAACTGAAATATTTCAGGTCTTTTATTGTTTTAATACTGATGATTTTGGCATACAGCTCATGAAAACCCAAAATTCCTATCTCAAAAAATTAGCATATCATGAAAAGGTTCTCTAAACGAGCTATTAACCTAATCATCTGAATCAACTAATTAACTCTAAACACCTGCAAAAGATTCCTGAGGCTTTTAAAAACTCCCAGCCTGGTTCATTACTCAAAACCGCAATCATGGGTAAGACTGCCGACCTGACTGCTGTCCAGAAGGCCATCATTGACACCCTCAAGCGAGAGGGTAAGACACAGAAAGAAATTTCTGAACGAATAGGCTGTTCCCAGAGTGCTGTATCAAGGCACCTCAGTGGGAAGTCTGTGGGAAGGAAAAAGTGTGGCAAAAAACGCTGCACAACGAGAAGAGGTGACCGGACCCTGAGGAAGATTGTGGAGAAGGACCGATTCCAGACCTTGGGGGACCTGCGGAAGCAGTGGACTGAGTCTGGAGTAGAAACATCCAGAGCCACCGTGCACAGGCGTGTGCAGGAAATGGGCTACAGGTGCCGCATTCCCCAGGTCAAGCCACTTTTGAACCAGAAACAGCGGCAGAAGCGCCTGACCTGGGCTACAGAGAAGCAGCACTGGACTGTTGCTCAGTGGTCCAAAGTCATTCGGAAATCAAGGTGCCAGAGTCTGGAGGAAGACTGGGGAGAAGGAAATGCCAAAATGCCTGAAGTCCAGTGTCAAGTTCCCACAGTCAGTGATGGTCTGGGGTGCCATGTCAGCTGCTGGTGTTGGTCCACTGTGTTTTATCAAGGGCAGGGTCAATGCAGCTAGCTATCAGGAGATTTTGGAGCACTTCATGCTTCCATCTGCTGAAAAGCTTTATGGAGATGAAGATTTCGTTTTTCAGCACGACCTGGCACCTGCTCACAGTGCCAAAACCACTGGTAAATGGTTTACTGACCATGGTATTACTGTGCTCAATTGGCCTGCCAACTCTCCTGACCTGAACCCCATAGAGAATCTGTGGGATATTGTGAAGAGAAAGTTGAGAGACACAAGACCCAACACTCTGGATGAGCTTAAGGCCGCTATCGAAGCATCCTGGGCCTCCATAACACCTCAGCAGTGCCACAGGCTGATTGCCTCCATGCCACGCCGCATTGAAGCAGTCATTTCTGCAAAAGGATTCCCGAACAAGTATTGAGTGCATAACTGAAGATAATTATTTGAAGGTTGACTTTTTTTGTATTAAAAACACTTTTCATTTCGGATGAAATATGCTAATTTTTTGAGAAGGACCTGTATATGACTTTCTTCTTTCTATTGAACATAATCGCATAAATATTAATAGATATCCTGACGCATCCGAGCTTTATAATGGCAGTGATAGGGATCAATGAGTATGAGCTGAAAAAAGTGCCTCCATCCACATCCATCCATCATAAATATGTGCTCCACACGCCTCCGGAGGGTTAATAAAGGCCTTCTGAAGCGAAGCGATGCGTTTGTGTTAAAAAAATATCCATATTTCACAAGTTATGAAGTAAAATATCTAGCTTCCGCATGAGCCGCCTTCCGCATTCAACGTACGCAGAAAGTGTAAACCTCTTGCAGTTCAAAAAGCTCACGCTACGTCCTACACCTTCCCTATTCAACTTATGGAAAAAGTGTAACTGATGTGACGCCAGTTTACACTTTCTTCATAACTTCAATACGGAAGGCGGTCTGGTGGAAGCTACATATTTTATTTATTTATTTAGCAACATATTTTTTATTTTTAATTATGGATATTTTTTTACAAAAACGCATCGCTTCGCTTCAGAAGGCCTTAATTAACCCCCCGGAGCTGTGTGGAGTACATGTTCTAGATGGATGGATGTGGATGGAAGCACTTTCTTCAGCTCATACTCATTGATCCCAATCACTGCCATTATAAAACTCGGATGCGTCAGGATATTTATTAATATTTCTGCGATTATGTTCATCTGAAAGAAGAAAATCATATACACCTAGGATGACTTGAGGGTGAGTAAAGCTTGGGCTAATTTTCATTTAAAAGTGAACTAATCCTTTAATGTAACTTTCACTCAATCCATATTATGCACTAATGGAAAACTACCTTTATTTTTCAATACCAAATGCAACATATTTTTTATAAAATAATATTTATTGAACAACAATATTTAAGGTATAAAGGTAGAAGTGCTGTTATCACTAGAATATCTAACGGCTCTCAGCCAATCAGATTCGAGAACCAGAAAGAACTGTTGTGTGTGTATCTGTATGTATATATATATATATGCAAAATGCATATTTTATAAATACGATTAAGTAATTATGACAACATGTTGCATGTTCAGTGTGCTAATTAGCAACAAACACCATGTACCAAACAACACTTGGTTTGCAGTGCGCTATGTGTACCAAAAAAATCGGAAGTCCAGACTAAGATGAAATCGAAACTATCAAAAAACCATAGCGGCAGACTAGTCTTTTCTACATTTCAACATAGAGAGGCTAAAATTCCTGTAAAGATGTACCTTTTTAACCACAAGTGTGTAGGATGGTGTCGTTCTGCGAGTTCCCACCCAGTGACTTATTCACACATGCTGAAATCTTAACTCCTATTACAGCACATCATGCGTCATCCACTATCACTTCTACTGAAACGCATTCAGTTTGACAATCTGAATTATTGCTGCCAGCATCAAACATCTTTGAACAATTACTCCTGAAACTATAATTGAATGTGAATTGAACCAATATTGTTTTTGCACTGATGCATGCACGACCTACTCAATCTATATCTGATACTGCACCGACATTGTATCAGATATGCACTGTTTTTTTTATTATTATTATTATTATTATTATTATAACAATTATTACAGTAATTTTAGTTGTCATTGCATGCACTAAATGTGCAGGGACATGCCGTTTCCAGGTGTCAGTTATTCTGAGATGTGCAAGCGCTCTCAGGAGCATGACTGGTATCAGCACAGTGACCTTCTGCCACCCACAGTCAGAGGAAGTGATGCAATTGTGCCTCAGCTCCTAGCAGTTCTCTTCCGTGTGGTTAGAGCTGCAGTGAATCGATGAGACATGCGGCATCGAGAGCAATTATCAGGTTTTGCACTTTAGCTCTTCCAGAAACAGTGGGATAGAGGCCAGAGCTCTTGTTTGGTTAAAATAAATTTTAATCCAGTGATTCTCTACTTGATTTGCTTCATGACACAGATTTTAAAGTAAACATGAAGTGGCAACCCAGCACAGTACCAACATTTTCTTAAAAACTGCCATGCAAAGACCATTTTGCATTAACCAGCCTGTTTTGGCTAACTATTACAGAGCCCCTAAAGCAGGGATGTCCAAACTCGGTCCTAGAGGACCACTGTCCTGCAGAGTTTAGCTCCAACTTGCCTCAACCTGCCTGCATTTCTAGCATGCCTAGTAAGACCTTGATTAGCTGTTTCAGGTGTGTTTAATTAGGGTTGGAGCTAAACTTTGTAGCAGGACTGGACACAGGAGCAGGATTGGACATTTCTGCCCTAAAGGGTCATGATGATGGAAAAAATATGAGATGGGAGGAAAAAAAAATTTCTCTCCCTGCTGAAAAAAAACAGCATATGCTGGTTAGGGTAGGTTTTGAAGCTGGTATGCTGGTTTGAGCTGGTTTATGCTGGTCAAGTGCTGGTCCTATGCTGGTCCTCAGCTGGTCCTATGCTGGTCGACCAGCATAGGATCAGCATAAACCAGCTCAAACCAGCATACCAGCTTCAAAACCTACCTTACCAGCATATGCTGTTTTTTTCAGCATGCACAAGTTTTGCTTTTCCCTGAGAAGCTTTGTGTTCACTAGCATCATTTTGTCCTTTAAGGGGCTCCAGATGATAGTAGTGATAGTGATAGTCTGATGCTAATCTAGGTGGTGGACTAGTAAAATTTAGCTGGTGATACTGGTCATCCAAGGAAGTCTTGCTGGTCAAACTAGTTAGGAAGCCCAACACCAGCATATTAGCATCCAAAACAAGCATGTGCTGGTGACAAATATGCTGGTCTCTTCAACAGTGTTTACTTTTAATTGCACAGTTAGTTATTTGGAATGGTAAATTTTTTGATATGCCTGTGCTGTTGATATGTGCAGAATTGTTGTATTTACTCTTCCTCCAGGATATTTCTTTCATATGTGACTTCTGAGAGTCTGTGAAGTGCTATAGTAGCAGCAGCATTTATTTTATGGTGGATCACAGAAGAATGTTACGTTTTAAAAAGATAGAAATCTTTCCACTATCAGAGAGAGAAAAAAAGATCAACTTAGGAAAATAAGGTGTGTATAATTTGGGCAGTTTTCAATTGATGCTTCTGTTATGGTGAATGTGGATGTCTTTCTATTATCCCATTGTAACGACAACACAAACCACCACAAACATGAATGCAGGGTTTCCTTAATGCTGTACTTCATAAATCATTCTGTAAATATAAATCTCATAGACTGTAAATATAAATAGGCAAGAATTGTGCACAAACTTCATTATTTAAATTAGTTTTGATGCAGTAAAAAAAAAAAAAAAANATTATTTAGATTAGTTTTGATGCAGTAAAAAAAAAAAAAAAAACTTTTAGTGGAATTAGTTGCTCCCAATGACTGTAAAAGGCCTTGAACTTGAAAGTATTGCAATGAGCCAAAATACTATGTCTGCAGATGTATTATTTAAACTACAGCAATGTGAAAAATAAACTATAACATAAACAAATGAAATAACCGCTGGCAAACATTCTTTAATGAACAAGGGTTTTGATGTACTCATGTGCTCCAGTTGTTGTTTTATGTGGCTTTTGTTGTGGTTTGATTCATCATCCTGTACATACATATTATTTTTTGTTTGCCCTCTTGTACGTGCTCACAGTTATACAGACAAAGAAGGGTTTTTATTTATTGATACTGAGTAGATTTATTTATTCATTTATTTATTTTCCTCCATCAATGAAAATTGTTTCAAAAGAAAGTCTTATGCTTTATGTGTTTTCATGAAATGCACAAACTGGAAGAGAGTTTGTGAGTGAAGTGGATTGCCAACAATTTCTCTCCTCGTTCAAAGTGTTCTGTAATCAGTCTGCCCCAGTTCCACTCTGGGATTCCCATTCCCCTGCACCACACTACCTGGTGAAACAAAAACTCCACTCCAAGTGATCCTGGAGCAAGAGGAAGCACTGCATTAAAAACACCCATTTCTCATGCACTTCAAGCAAAATTATACACATTCTTTGATCTGGAACAGCAATAACAAAGACAAGCAAAGTGATACAGATGGAGCAACATCCCAGTAGTGATATATTAAATATCATCACTCTTGGAATGTTGCTTCTTCTTAGCTTTCTTTTTTTTCTTTTCTTTTTTTTGTCTGGATGTGCTAAAGAATATCACAGCACTTGAGGAAAACAACATCTGCCACGTCCACAAAACATCTTTAGAATTTCGATAATCATAGATAATTACAGAACAGGACACTTTTTTCACTTCAGAGCAATACATGATCAGATTTTGAGAGATTAAAATGTATAAGCTTATCAATGGCTAACATAAACACAAGCTTGCCTATATGCCACTCTCTACAGCAACACTTTATTCAAAACAAAGCTGTAGATCCTGTCTGTGTTAAGTTGCACATTTTTAATGTGATCCTTGACTCGTTTTACACTTACTTTGATCCCCACCGAGGAAGCCCTTAACTGAGGAAGGGACATTGTGTATTAGTGCCTGTGTGTGTCTCTGCTGCTTAGAACAATATCCCTGCATCCTGTGCTAAGTGTTAGCACCCTGCCTGGCTGACTGACAGCTCTTGAACAGGGATAGGGTGTCGTCTTTTGTTGCCAGCACAGGCATAAGTGATAAACACCAGCAATTTGAGCCAGAGTGAGGCCGACAGCAGGGCCAAAAGCCCTGAGAACGCGCACCCCGCTTCAAAACACATGCACCATCAAATATTAACAGCACCACTTTCTCTAAACTCACCATGCAAGACTTTCAGCTCTCCTCTATCTACTGAAGTAGCCCAGAGTACCCATAAAAAAAAAAGAAACCTGCTAAATTTGTATACAAAACATGGATTTTTTTTTTCTTCTTCGTTTTTGTTCGATACGGCACGTTTGTGGGAGGTTTGTGGAGAATTTATCTGCATCTATTATTTTTATTTAGAATGCATTTACTCTTTACATAGGCCCTTCATAGCCCTGGTCCCCAGCCCCACTGTTGTGGCAATGTAAACATTGCTGGCTAATTTGAATTCCAACAAAGTGAAGATTAGCTGTTGACCGACGGTGGCAGATGATTATTTCTAAAATAATCCTGTTTTGATATGCATCGGCTTCCAGGCAGGAATTTTCAATTAGTTTTCAAATTGCCGCATATAAACAAGTTCCAGAGTCTCCTTATCAGGAAGTGGCACGACCACAGAATAGACACACGTCTACAGCCGTGAACTGTTCCCACTCCCCCACCCCCTTCTACATCTGGTCCTACAAGCGCAGAGGTCTTGCTTGTCTGGATTTCAAAGGGTCTCTTTTATCGTGCCCCAGGTAGAGAGGTTTTATGTATGTACTTTGCAAACGTGTAGTGATGCACAAACATGCCCTTCCTGAATATGTTCTGCATGAGAAGTTTCACCCATTTCTACCCCTGAATAGGCAAATGTGCAGGCAGACAGAAATCAAATGGCCACCTATGACCAAAATAATCAGGCCCCAACCAGGACCCTGCAGCTGGAGATAAATGTTTAGCTACATGATTGTTCAATGTATAATATTAGTTCTTTTCACCACATCTCAAAGGCTGCCAAATTAAAATTTACATTTATATGTTCCGTTGATGTTGGTATGCCTGTCTCCAGTATTTATGTGCTGATTATTAATTTGCTGCAAACCACAGAACATGTATGTATCTAAAAAAGTGATGAAACACTGATTATTCATTCCATTTATTCATTGGTGTTTGCATTAGCTAGGCTTGCAAGTGCAAAAGAGTGTTTGAATGTGTTTTTTTTTAATTCTCAAATTGGCTCATGGCTAATGGGTGTCACAATTAAATTATACTATGAATAAATTGACAATGTAAAACAATGTCCAATTAATGTAGTGATTGTGAAGAAGTTGTGTGAATCCCAAATAGTAATATTCGATTCTTGACCGAATCGTTCTTTAGAGCTGGTTCTCAGGAAGTAATCAGTCGAGCCGGTTCACTAATCGAACTGAATCAAACAAAGTTCTGGGTTGATGACGCAAGACGCAAAAGCCAAAGTAGCACGTTTGACTCAAAAAGAACCGAATGAGCCGGTTCAACCAACTATCGAAGTTTGCCGAGGATTACCGAAGAGTCTGGTGAGTGAGTTGACAAAACTATGCAAGCCTGAGGCACGTACTGGAAATATGCTTATGACTACTGTTATGAAATAACATTTTATTAAAACCTGCAAAAAACTTTCTTTTGAGATATATAAATACATTTTACTATAGTTTATTGTTCATGCAGATTATATTTTAAGTTGTTAAGCAAAATCAAGGACTTAATAAGACTGGTTTATTCTTTATATATATATATATATATATATATATATACTTCAGACATGTAGAACATATCCACGTTTGTGCATCAATGTGAAGTAGGTGAGAAACTTTTAGGAATCTTATCCAAGATGTAGGCTACTCAATATTGGTCAGTCGTATCCGACATAAAGGATCCACGAATTAAACTGTGAACTGTGAACTAAAGTGAATGAAAAGCAATAATCAACAATATGCGTTCACACAAATATTTTTTTATTTGAATGTTTCATTGATATAACATGGCACTGAGTTGTCAGAAAAGAACTTGCATAGTGACATCATTGCTTGATGATGTAAGAAACCGATGAAACAGTTTTTGAACCAGTTCATTGAAATGAACATCACTAATCCCAAATGAATGTTGTTTTTATTTAAAATAAATCAAGCTGAAGGTTTGACATTTGGTTGTGTTTTATTTTGCCTTTTCATTGACTTGATAAGAATGGCTTCTTTTGCACAGTGCTATTAACATTACCATGCATCCATCCTTCATGTTTGGGTTCTACCAAGTGAGGAGACTTTCTCATTGGCAGACAAATATCAACTCAAGTGAGAGGAGGTGGAGGGAAGGAAATTAGCTAAAGCACAGAGAGCTGCTTAGAAAATGTTACCTGTGACATTATAACACAATTCATTTTATTTTTAATGAAAGGTAAGGGCACAATCCCTTAAAAAATGCAACAGAATGTTTCGAAAAGTAACAATACTTTTTAATACTTTTAAAAATAATATGGCTAATAACAGCATCCTGTGCAGAATTGATCATAAGGAGCATTTACAATGATTTTCAAATTATTTTAAAGGGACAGAACATTAAAAAAAAAAGTTTGTAAACATTTAACTCATAAAATCTCATTGCTTTTTTCTTATGTGGGAGTTTTATTTTTAACCAAAGCTGACATTGCTGGATTTTTACTGCTATA
This sequence comes from Anabarilius grahami, assembly GCA_003731715.1. Lineage (NCBI taxonomy): Eukaryota > Metazoa > Chordata > Actinopteri > Cypriniformes > Xenocyprididae > Anabarilius > Anabarilius grahami. Next base: position 1,084,084 of record RJVU01063416.1, on the reverse strand, counting down.
CACAATGCTACTACTTGACTGGCGCAGAACACAATTTTCATAAGTAATAGCTGTACAGGGCATCGGGGTCATGTGCTTCTGGTCTGATTAGAGGTGACCAGCAAGACGAGACTGCGGTCACTTGAATTACAAAACCCGCACATGATATGATACCAAGGTTGATGTCCAGTTAGTGCTGACAGTTTAAATCGATTTTGGCCAGATCACTTACCACATAAATCGTTGTGGCCAATGCACTGCTGGCAGTAGTATTTTCAAGAAGGTGAGCCGTGCAAGGTGCGACTTTAACGAGTCAACAGAAAACACAAAACCAAGATTTACTATCAATTCACTGATATAGCAGTTGCCTTTATTTGTTCACCATTTTGTTTGGCAGCCTCTTTTCATCAAGTATTGGTACTGCTAGCGTCTATTTGTGACTTGGTCACCACTTATGTATTAAGCATAGATTGGTTGATGAAACAGAGGCAATTTACTTTGGAAAGGCAGGGAAATGTTGGTTGTTTCTCAAGTGAGATCAGTCAGTTGTCTCTAAAGAGTTCAAAGACATCTCGCAGTTCAATATGAGCAGGCAATGGCAAGCACTGTAAGGCCCACAGTAAATATTGATTACTCTGTAAAGGATTATTAGGCCCGAAGGCCTTTATGACTGTAACAGACTATATTGCAATAATAAAACCACCTATGTATCATTTTGATTTCATCTGGGATTACAACATACAATGTGATACACTTGTTCGGTACACTCTCTTGAGAAAGTTCACCTGCTCTCAGTAGCACTTTCAACAAATACTGTCTATTTGGGTTATCAGAGGAACTCAGAGAAATGCCTGTATTGATTTCTCTCATTCCTTTTATAGACTCTGTCATCTGTCCCCTGAAACTGTACTATATTAAACTTACACCAAAAAAATATATAAAAAAAAATAAATAAATGCAAATAAACATTTCTAAAGGTAATGTACTGGGATTGAGTTCTGGGATTCATAACCATACTACTGTATGTTGAAGAAAGAAAGTAGCCTATAATACAAGTCTTAAGTGGATAAATTGGCAGAGTGAATTACCTTTTGATACAGTCCTCATTAATCTAGTCTAATACAGTCACAGAAGCGTGCAAATATCTCAGGCAAGAGTGAGCATGCTGTTAATGATAAGACTAAAGAGTGAAATCATTACTACCTTTAATGTTCCCAATCTAATTGAGACATTAATTAAAGCGGAATTTCAGCTAGGTTTTATTTATAACTGCATTTTTCATTGAACTCAAGAAAGAGGGCAATTGTGGCATTTTATCTTATGTTTGAGAGCTTTAACTAATGCCTGCCTGTGAGCTCGGGAATTGTTTTATTGAGTTCTTGTCACTGAAATGACATTTTGTATTATTTCGTGTACTTTGCCTTGTGTTTCCACGTTCACCTACCCTTTAGAATTAGCACCATCGTTTCTGTCTCCTACCAGGGCTGGCTATGACTCGTAACGGTTTCTATGTAGGCCAGACCACATAAGGTCTCCTTACCAACATTCGACCCCCAAAAATCACTGAACTTTAGTCTCAGAGACAAGAAATGGCCTCATCTGGCCCCAAATGGCAATAATATTTATTCTTAACAGTATTTTTTTTTACCTTTATTCTTTTAGAGCTTTAAAACACGTAAGTGTTGCTGGAAGTTTGAATTTAAAATTGTAGTGCAAAGCTCATTTAGTCCTTGGTAGAAAAGTCCCAATAACAAAGACACATGCAATCCCCTATGGCCAAAAGTGTCTCACAAGGCAAGCCATCTGGAACAGCAAGCAATGACACAAAGTAGGACCTATATGCTTAAGCTAGCAGCCAACCATCTGGTTTGGCATAGATAGCATCTCAAACACTGGACATTCCTGCAAGCAAAGGATGGCAAATGGAGATGATGACATGAAAAGATAAAGGCTAGTTATAATCTCAAATACCCTGAGGATAGATACATTTTGAGTTAGAACTGCTACTTGCTATTCAGTAGACACTTTTCATCCAAAGCAACTTAGGATGCTAATTACAGGCATGCAGCATCCCTGGAGTAAAATTATTAGTGCCATGTCTGAGGACAGTGAAAAAGGAAGATTGTCAGATTGGTACTTTAACTCTTTCCTGAATGAACCTTGGCTAGAATTGCACTTGAAACCTTTGTGTTAGCAAACAATGTTCCTAACCATCGCACATGTATTTTATGGTGGTCTTGAAATATATGTGCTTAAAGTAAGATTTAAGTGAATGTCAACCTTAACTAGATTTAGATAAACTCAAACTTGCACTTCAGGTTTGACATTCAATTGCAATGCTCTACTTCAGATTTTTTTTTTTTTTCCCCTTTCAGGTCACACTTGATTTTATCTTTTGGGAGATCACAATCTCTATATGACAGACGATTGGAAGGGAGGGGTTACAAATACAAGGGATGGATTAAAGACAAACCATTTTTATTTGGAATAAAGTGCCCCAATTAATATAGGGTACAAAAAGAGAATAAGAAGAATGAGCTAAAATGTAAATATATTCTATGTTGATTTTAATTTTGACTGTTGGAGTGATCAGAAAAGTGAACATGAGGACTTTAGGCAATACATTTTAGGTGAATAGAGTCAGATATTTACACACACAAGTTTAAGGGCATCAACAGACCCTGTTCTCCCTGATCATCTATATTGACCTGTCTTTCACCCTACACACACACACACACGTCCCAGACGCACGTGGTCAGGGTTACCTCCCTATGTTTTCCAGCCTACAGCCAGGGGAGACAAGGTATCCAGTGACCCTTAATATTTTATTGTTTCCTTCAACACGGCCCAGCCAGCTTCTCCTTAGCTAGGCGTTTCTGCTTGGCATGGTGACTTCAGACTTCCCGCCTGTTTCCTGGTCTGGTATAGCGTTACCCTCCATCTCCATCTCCTCTGATGCTGCGCTATCGTTTCTATCTGACCCCGTGATTGATCGCCAGTGGAACACCCATTTAAGCTCAACAAAAACGCAGTCCACTTCCATAATGCTCTGTGGTTAGCTGGCGTCTGTCGGCGGGGACACAGCCTCTGGCGCGACTGATGAAGGAGGCCAAATCTAGGGCTGCAGCCTCATTCCTTGTGTTAGGGAGTGGGCAAAACCCTCTGCTGTCTTTGATCCCTTTGGGTTCAGCCCACTGCATTTACACTTGAAAGGGTACACTTGCAAATGTGTTCAAATGTAAATATATGGGAAAAAGGAAGGTTCATCTGAATGTCCAATTACTATTTTAAAAGCACATAGAACGGATAGAAGTGGTGAGGGAGGGATAGAAAAAACAAGTTCATCTTGAACTTCAAATTTATCAAAGGGCATACAGTTCACAAATACTTCATGAATATTGCAGCATTTCAAAGTCACTTCCTGTAAGAAAAAGAGAAAAATGAGAAACATCTTAATGAAAAACTTCATTTTGCACTTCATTATCCACTTATGGAGTGTATTTGCAGTTAGTACCTTGGTATTGTAATAACTAAAGTAGGACTGTCAATCAATTAACATTTTTTAATCTACTTAATTGCATGATGTGCCAATGAATTATTCTAATTAATCACAAATTAATCACATGTCAAGTTTTTCAGAAGCTGCATCTTAATTGTTTTTACAGACCAAAACAGTTTGGTTACCAACATTCTTCAAAATATTGTCTTTTATGTTCTGCAAAAGAAAGACATACAGGTCATAATGATTTGAAACATCATGAAAAATAGTTTTTTTTAATGCTCTGGCTTTATAGGTAATATTTTCATTGGCAAATTTGAGCAATAAAAGACAATATTGTGTCTAAAATATAACACAATATTAACTTTTTTTTTATTATTAAACTGTTGTATAAAATCAATATCACATTTGCACTCGTGCTATTTGGGACAAAAACGGCATTCATGTGTTATTGCGCTTGTTACCTGTGTGATATTGCTTAACAATATCCTATGATGTAAATATGAGACAAAACAGGGGCATTTTTGCCCAGATATCTTGAATTTCAGGGGCATTCTAACTGCATTCTATAGGCTACAGCACTCAGTGAGTTGTTGCCGTGCATCATGTTTGTCACCTGTATGAATTGTAAGATCTATTTAGATCTGTGGGATGGGTGCATTACATGCGTTAAATCATTTTAACATATGTTATTTTTCCATAACTAATTCATTAAATTAATGCATTAAATTGACACCCCTAAACTAAAGTAAGAAGTACATAGTATGTGCATGTGGAACAGGGCTGGATTATCCGATAACGTTGTCTCTAAAGGTATACCTTAACTAAAGTTATACCTTTTCTAGGCTTATTCCTAGGATTGTTGTTCCGAGGATTAGTTCACTTTAGCCATCCTAGGTGTATATGACCTTCTTCTTTCTGATGAACACAATCGGAGTTATATTAATAAATATCCTGATGCGTCCAAGCTTTATAATGGCAGCTCAAGAAAGTGTATCCATCCATCATAAATGCACTCCACACGGCTCTGGGGGGTTAATAAAGTCTTTCTGAAGCAAAGCGATGTGTTTGTGTAGGATAAATAACCATATTTAACAAGTTATAAAGTAAAATATTTAGATTCCGCCAGACCGCCTTCCGTATTCAACTTACAAAAAAAGACATTGGGTCAGTTACGCTTTTTTCATAAGTTGAATACGGAAGGCGGTCTGGCAGAAGCTAGATATTTTACTTTATAACTTGTTAAATATGAATATTTTCATATTATCCATCCATTTTTGATGGATGGATGGATGGATGGATGGATGGATGGATGGATGGATGGATGGGTGCACTTTCTTGAGCTTCAAACTCGTTGGTCCCGTTTACTGCCATTGTATATTTNAAGACATTGGGTCAGTTACGCTTTTTTCATAAGTTGAATACGGAAGGCGGTCTGGCAGAAGCTAGATATTTTACTTTATAACTTGTTAAATATGAATATTTTCATATTATCCATCCATTTTTGATGGATGGATGGATGGATGGATGGATGGATGGATGGGTGCACTTTCTTGAGCTTCAAACTCGTTGGTCCCGTTCACTGCCATTGTATATTTATTAATAAACTCCAATTGTGTTCAACAGAAAGTTGAAAGTCATATACACCTAACTTGAGAGTGAGTAAAGCTTGGGGTAATTTTCATTTTAAAGTGAACTAATCCTTTAAGGTATACCTTCTTATGTGCGACGTTAACAGGTGCTGTCCATGGCGGTGGTGCTGAATTAGTTGATATTGATGGCTCAAGAATCGATAATTCACTCTATGCAGGGGCTGCTTCACTGCGTTATGTAAGAAAGCAGTGGTCTTTATAAAAAAAGCACAGAAGTAGAAATTGCATTTATCAGGACTCATGAGATCTTTTAAAAATAATCCAAATTGCAAGCTAAACCTATATTCTAATTTATCTATATTCTGGAGGTTCTGGAGGCTCTATATTCTAGGTGAGTCCCCAGCATGAATTTAAGGTGACTGTTATTTTAGAACATTATTTTAGAACGTATTAATAATTCCTTGGAGCTGACAGAAATGTAGGCATGTAGGCATTTTGTTTTTTAATCAAAATATTCACAAATTTGTTAACTAGGCCTATATCATATCATCATGTTACATGATATATTCTGATTGTAAAATATGTGGAAGAGAATGTGTTTTGTCACACCGCAAACTCAAAGCTGTCGAATTTACAAAATTATCCCCAAAACACATAAAAATAAGTGGCCGGTGAACTGGGAGAAGAATAGAGTAAACTTTATTGTTTCATACACGATGTGTATCTGATATGAATCAAACACTGTAAAATTATATAATTGAAATGATTACTATTGCAGCTTCTATAGACATCAGGGTATGGAATTTTAATTTAACAAACTATAAATGTCTTTTTATACAGTGTAGTACTCATTTAAATGTCTGAAACCTAAAATAAACCTGATGTGGTGTGTGTGTGTGTGTGTGTGTCATGTTTGAAGAGATGCAAACATTGCAAGTAGCTATACAATTTTGAAATAAATGAATAATTATATCATGTAGATATTCAGCCTGGTTCATAATTCAGTTATTGCTAGTTTGGTATTGGTCTGGCTAAAAAATTTAACTAAATGGGATAGTAAATAACTTTTTTTTTTTGTGCACTAAATATTGACTAAGATTATATTAGATGGATTAAATAAATAAATACAACAAAACATTGGTCCAATACCAAAAAAAAAGATGAATTAAATGTATCAGATAATAAATAAGACCATGTGTGAGCATCCAAAGAAAAGTTCAAAATAATGCATTTTATGAACTGCTCCAAATACAGCCAAAATAAATAAAAAAAACAGTTTGGTTTAAAATAAAATAAATCAGATATTTCTTTCTCTCTTTCTCTTAATCTCTCTTATCAATATGCTTGCACCTTGTACATCTTTAGTCTTTCCCTGTCTTACTCTCAGAACAGCTCAGGAAGCCATTTAGTGTTCACATCATTGTTCAGGGCTGTTCCTCTCAGAAAGCCTTTATTGCTCGTGCTTGGCAGTCTGGTAAGGAAAGGCAAGATATCTGTTGATAATTTGCCAAAGCTGAAAATCGTACCCAGGAGGAAAGAATCGTTAACATGATGGAGCACTATAATAAATTAGAATCTATGAGATGCAGACAGAGATGAGAGTGGACGCAGATTGAGCGATCAGTAAAAGTACAGTGCCTGTAAAAGCATAGTTCAGGCCTAGCTCTATATTTTGAATCCTCTATCCATTCCTAATGCTCATTTTCTAATAATCAGTGTAATTGAAAAAATGGTGGAAAACTTACTTTTTATCCAGCATGTATCCTTTAAGACTTCAATGTAAACAGCCACTGCTACAGTATATGACTGATATGAGTTAGTATTACATGTGGAACTCTTTTACTATATTTTTACTATTACAACTGCCGAGATTAACCAATTAACTAATTGTGAAAAGTTATAATGGCAGCATTATATTAGGTCTACTCTCACTGCATAAAAGTTTGCAGTGCTGAGCATTTTAGAAGATCACAGTCATATCTGTTGAGTGCATGAATGCAATGATCTTGCAATTGCAACTCGACTTCTGCACTCTCATTATAACTAACACTGTGCAAACACAATGTACAGTCAAACCAAAAATTATTCAGACATTTTTGATATATTTTATATATTTTTACTAGTGGGTGCAAGACACTCATTTATGTAAGTGAGGATAGCAAAATAAAGTAAACTGTTCACAGTGTACTCAGAAATTCTTCATACAGTGGACTACCAGTAAAACTGATTAAAAAAAAATTGGAACCAAAATTATTCAGACACTTTGACCTGACCATGTTTTTCTTAAGCGTTGTCCGACATTATTAAGATTTTATGAGTTTAACTCTTGTCATATTTTATTACCATTTTTATAAACTATAATGAATAAACTGTATTAATGAATGAAATGTTCAAGGTGTCTGAATAAATTTTGGTTTGACTGTAAATAAGACATTCATTGTGCAGTGTAGACAGCGTCACTGATTATAATGGGAATTTTGGTGACAGTGTAGAACTCGGTCACTATTAAACTTGCAATGTACTGAAGTGATTGATGGCTCAAAGCTATTATAAAGGGGGTGTTCTTTGCTTGCTTTCTATATGTAGTGAAGTGAAGTGAAGTGACATGTGGCCAAGTATGGTGACCCATACTCGGAATTTGTGCTCTGCATTTAACCCATCCAAGTGCACACACACAGCAGTGAACACACACCCGGAGCAGTGGGCAGCCATTGCTGCGGCGCCCGGGGAGCAGTTAGGGGTACGGTGCTCAAGGGTCTCACCTCAGTCGTGGTGTTGAGGGTGGGGAGAGTGCTGGACATTCACTCCCCTCACCGACAATCCCTGCCAGACCTGAGACTCGAACCCATGACCTTTGGGTTACAAGTCCGACTCTGTATCCATTAGGCCATGACTGCCCCATGTAATTACAATTTAAACAACAGATTATATTCATGATACTAATAGGAGGATTGTGAAGTTGACTGTTTAGTTGCTGGTTTGATTCACTAACACATAAACTGCAATAAATGATTTTGCAACACAAAATCTGACTGTGCCAAACAAGCAAATGCTCTACTGAGACATTCACATATTGAAAATAAACAGCTACTATCCTAACATAAGAATCCTTTGATCCTATATTCTGCCTATATCCCTTCAGTAATGATGCAGTCGGGCAGGCCAAATAGGTTATGATGAAGAAGTAGGTGTTGATCTGTACAAGCTGTCAACTCTATTACGTAATAAAGAGGAGGAAGTTTCAAAATGAGTCTTTGGCAGCTTGATTTCAATAGAAGCTATTTTTGAACTAACAAGGAAGTTTTGAGTTCTGAAACATAAAGTATGCTTATAGTACAATGACCTCTTATATAGGGTTACCAGATGTCCCTGTTTTTTTTGGTATCCTGTCCCACACTGGAGCTGTGCCTGTCCCTGCAAATGTCCCTGTTTTACAGCATGTTCAAAAATCCCGCAAATACACTGCAAAAAATCCTGACAAATATAGACTGCTGGTTACTAGAGCAATCATGTAGTGATTTCCACCAACAGAAGGAGCTGCAAGCTACACAGATTAATTGGCCATGCCCTGTACTTTAGCTACTGTATTAAGAACTTTCTGTTTCAGCCTCAGACATCATGCACACACTGTTTACTGAACATCTGATGAATATGGCACACTAAAGTAGAAACACTTTCATAAAGGCAAAATTCTAAGTTTTCTGGGAGCCAATGTTTGGTGATTTTTTTTTTTTTTTTGCATATAGTGACATTTGCCCGCCCCTAACATTGAACAAAAAACTGTGATTGGTCACTTTACATGTCAGTCTGACAGCCTCTTCTAGACTAAGTGGGCGGTCCTTGGCCAACTGCAAAGGCTACAAACCTTATCAGTGTTAAATTAAAGTTATACTGTTTGTATGTAGCCCACTAAATAGGCTAACAGTATAATAGGGCCTGTAAAGCATGCAGGATTGTTTTGCACACAATATTAAACGTTCACAAAAGGTCCTGCATCACAGCAGTATTTCCCACACACACACATCTTAACTATACCATGCACAACTTGAGTGAAAGTTCATCCTGATATTAATAATATATTATAAATTTGCAGAAAACACATACTTTGTGTTTCAAATGAGCATAAAATGCCAAATAATGAGCATAATTCAGGCATTGTAAGAATCCATTTCCAAAAGCAAAAACAACAAATAAATAACATTTGAAAAGTTGTATATAGCAGGTGGAAATTAAAATATTAAATACAATTAGGAAATTGTTCAGTTTTATTCATCATGTGATCTGTTATTCAGGCATAGTATGGATCCATTTCCAAAACCAAAAAAATTAAATAACATTTGAAAAGTTATTAAAGTGTATATATAGGTGGAAATTAAAATATTAAATATTCAAAGAGATAGGAGCTGCACTTGCATGCCCAAGAGGCGTTTCAAAGATGTAGCCCAAGACTGGTTGCCCACTGAAGCTAAGCAGAGCTGAGCCTGGTTAGTACCTGGATGGGAGACCTCCTGGGAAAACTAGGTTGCTGCTGGAAGAGGTGTCAGTGAGGCCAGCAGGGGGTGCTCGCCCTGTGGTCTGTGTGGGTCCTAATGCCCCAGTATAGTGATGGGGACATTATACTGTCAAAAAGCACCGTCCTTCGGATGAGACGTTAAACCGAGGTCCTGACTCTCTGTGGTCGTTAAAAATCCCAGGATGTCCTTCGAAAAGAGTAGGGGTGTAACCCCGGCATCCTGGCCAGATTTGCCCATTGGCCTCTGTCCATCATGGCCTCCTAATCATCCCCATATACTGATTGGCTTCATCAGTATATTATTGTCTCCTCTCCACCAATAAGCTGGTGTGTGGTGGGCGTTCTGGCGCAATATGGCTGCCGTCGCATCATCCAGGTGCATGCTGCACATTGGTGGTGGTAGAGGTGATTCCCCCTACTATATGTAAAGCGCTTTGAGTACCCAGAAAAGCGCTATATAAATGTAACAAATTATTAAATTATTATTTATGTTTTCTAAATAAAAAGTCCTAAAATGTACACAACATAAAAAAAAAACCATCACATAATGTAAATAAGTTATCACAGATTAAGAATGTATGTATATGTATATGTCAGATAGAACCTTATAATTCTAATGCATTAAGACTAATGCATTACTATTTTCATTGTGTGATTTTTGGAGAATTGTATTTAAAACAGTTAGCGTCAGTTTGAGCCTCAAACATCATAATAATTACTAATTATAATAATAGTATATGGAACCCACAGCAATAAAATCACAAGTGAGTTTTCACTAACCACTCAACTAGAACATGTCCTTGTACATATTTAAGTTTGCAACATTTTAAAAGAAAACAAATGCTAATCAAGAGAATCACTAGTAATTATCACATATTTTGAAATTAATCACTTATGTTTTTCAGTTAAAGTTAATTAAATCATTAGGTAACACGTAAAATAAGTATACAGCAATACAACTACTTACAAATCATAAAGTATTAGTTTATACGTAGTTATTCTTTAAGGAACTCTAAATACTAATGCAATTAATGTCTAAATAAAGGTTTATACATTTAAAGCGCTTAATTAATGACATGTTCCCATTTTCTGTGACCTAATCTAAAGTGAGAACTATTTACAGCTAATAAATTAACCAAGCATAAAAACATTATTTAACTTACATATGAGCTAATTAAACAATAATAATTTGGTTAATTACAGTGACAATGAATGAAGAACTCACTATTTGTATATAGCCTATTAATATATTAGCAATGTACAATATATTAACAATATATTAACTATAATTTAAATGTAATAGTTTGCAAATTATTTGTAAGTACTTTATTACTGTATATTTATACAAGAATAAGAATATAGATCTTATAGAAGAAAAAAATAAAATAAAATACCTGCTCGGATGAGTCAATCTAACCTATTTCATATATAAGAGTGATTTACAAATGGAGAAATCCAAAGGATGCTCTACCCTACAATTTATTTCCAGCTGCCACCTAACAGCAGACATTATGTTCAATGTTTGCTCTCCTTGGTCGTATAATGGCCATGGAAAATAAATCCATTTTAAGAGATCACAACCACCAACAAACACCGTGCCCTCTTGATGTTCCCTTATACAATGATGGGCCTAAATACACTGCTAAATAATTTCAAGTTGTTGGTTCAGTGCCAAGATGAACTCAAATGACACCAGTTAAAAGATTCAAACAGCTTTACAACTCATTTATGTATAATGTCCCATGTACTGTCCCTAAAATGCGATTCAGAAGTTTTTTGACAATATTCCAAGAAGAACTCAAGTTGTGTTGGCGATGGGTGGCCCTCGCTCCTTCATATGAATATATTGCTAGGTGTTTCCTTTATTTCATCAAGACCTTGTAAATTAAAGTGCTAAATTATAGTAAAGTACTGTTCTATGCTACTGTTAGGCAGCAGCATACAACAGCCACTTACTGTCAAGGATGCCATCATTTTAACCGGTCGGTATTTCACTTCTGAAATGCTTTCTCTATACCTGCCAATATCCGGCTATTCAGCAGCCTAATGGACATACTGTAAAGACTACCTCATTACAGCCCATTACAGGGGAAAGCAAAATGAAATGTGAATGAAGAGGGAAAGAGAGTGTGTGTGAGAGAGAGAGAGAGAGAGAGAGAGAGAGAGAGAGAGAGAGAGAGAAAGACAAAAAGAGAAACAAGAAAAGGAGAACAAGGAAGTGTAGAACTATATGCAGTTTGGTTCTGTCTTCATATTTAGCCTACCATTACAGTTTGCAGTCGCCTTGCATGGTTTTACTCACAGATAACCAAAACAGCCATAAATGGCCATTAAATGATAGCATCAGTATCAAACTGTGCTGTGTAATTTGCCAAGCAGGCCTTTATGCGCTCACTTATTCCTTCATGTGAGAGCGCTTTAATAGTTGCATATGGTTTTCATTTGGAAAGCGCCTGGACAATCCTTCAAGTTTGGAACTCTGATAAACAGAAGGGAATGTCAGAAACCTCTCAGTTCCTCAGGTCATTTACAGTGTGGAAGTCAAGTAGTGTTATATTATGTAAAAAGTGATTCAATATTTTTGTTACTCATTGAATACAATGAACACATTCAATGAACACACAAAATTGAACTGAACTAACCTTGCTTTGTCACAAAAAGGTCAAATTATGTGGTAGCCTTTTTTTTTTTTTAAGATACTAACCTTAACAGACAGTGATGAGGGTCTACAGGGGTCCTCTACATGACATCATTTCCTTCATATTTTTGGGCTTTGTGCATGTTGGTTACACCAAACTGAATTCTAAACGCTAAACTGCATCACTCCACATTTTTAAGAAATAATAATAATTATGTAGTATTCAATTATTCTATATTACATTACAATAGTTGTTATTAAAGGGTTAGTTCAACCAAAAATGATTTATTAAAATCATGAGAATTAATTACTCACCCTCATGTCGTTCCACACCAGTAAGACCTTCGTTCATCTTCAGAACACAAATTAAGATCTTTTTGATAAAATCCGATGGCTCAGTGAGGCCTGCATTGCCAGCAAGATCATTTCCTTTTTCAATGCCTAGAAAGCTACTAAAAACATGTTTAAATCAGTTCATGTGAGTACAGTGGTTCAACCTTAATATTATAAAGCGACGAGAATACTTTTTGTGCGCCAAAAAAATAAAATAAATGAATAAACAAATAAAATAAAATAACGACTTTAATCAACGATATCTAGTGATGGGCAATTTCAAAGCTGCTTCATGAAGCTTCGAAGATTTACAAATCTTTTGTTTCAAATCAGTGGTTCAGAGTGCCAAAATCACGTCATTTCAGTAAACGAGGCTTCGTTGCATCATAAGTGTTCCGAAATTTAAGTAGTTCACGTGACTTTGGCAGTTTGTAATGCGCTCCGAACCACTGATTCGAAACAAAAGATTCGTAAAGCTTCGAAGCTTCATGAAGCAGTGTTTTGAAATCGGCCATTACTAGATATTGTTGAATAAAGTCGTTATTTATTTATTTATTTTGGTGCACAAAAAGTATTCCCGTCACTTTATAATATTAAGGTTGAACCACTGTACTCACATGAACTGTTTTAAACATGATTTTAGTACCTTTTTGGGCACTGAAAAAGGAAATGATCTTGCTGGCAATGCAGGCCTCACTGAGACATCGGATTTTATCAAAAATGTCTTAATTTGTGCTCCGAAGATGAACAAAGGTCTTACGGGTGTGGAACAACATGAGGGTGAGTAATTAATTACATAATTTTCATTTTTGGGCGACCTAACCCTTTAAGAATTTCAGCCTTTAATTACTTTAAATCCCATAAAAATTGAAATAGATTTGAACTCAGAAAGATATATAGATGATGTGTATTCAAGTGATTGTCTGTATGAATTGTATTTTAAACTTTTCTTTAGATCTGGGGAAAAAGGAAAGAAAAGAATAGTGGAAAAACCCATATGCACACAAACACTGACTTTCATGCTCAGATGTTGACCCTGTCTCAGCCAAACTTTCAGCCTGTTATAGGATGGTCTTTGGCTTTTCCTTGACCTTTGTCAGAATAAGCCTCTTTTGGGAGCAGATGTCCTATATTGCTATGACAACTCCAGGTCAGAACAAGACATTGCATCATTGAATACCCTAACCACAGATCCTGACCCCTGAGCGGTGTCATCATATATGTGCACTGTTGTCAAATTCATATGCTTGCCTTGTCAAAACAGAGAAGAATAGAGTTTAGCACCTGCAACACGACAAATGCATCCCAGCAGTTTTCAATGTAGCTTGTTCTTTGTTCAAGCACATAGAGAGCGTGCATTTTACATCCGTTAATTATTTAATATGACCTTAATATGAATAATTTATCAACTATAATAAATTATACAAATAAATGTGTGATATTTTTTTTAATGTCTAGGCATATGTGGTGAAAAATCTTTAGTTATTCTTGCAATTTAATGTATATTGTTGATAATTGTTGTGTGTTTAACAATTAATGCGTTATACTACTGTAGGCATACATTATATAGTCATGGGAATGCATGCTACAGTACACAAGGGACAACACATAATGAAATAAAAAAGCAGCTTCATCCAATATTAAAAGCCAATATTAACACATTACTTTGATCCAGATGTTACACTGCCATTGCCAGAATCCAATTACTCACTATAGGGGGGGTACTGGGGGTAGGAAAGAGTAGAGCTAGTGGTGTCTATTGATTTGTCTGTCAGCACAAAGACCCGTGGTGGCTCTGTCTTTGACCGCACTCATGCCTGCACTGTGCATGTGATAGGGATGAATGGGAGGACAGATGGAGATAGGGCCACACTGGAGAGTGTATTGTCAGCCTTTAAACCCCCCATTTCTGACATCCCAGCATTGTGACAAACATACCATTTGAATTAGAACTGAACAATTAATCAGAAAAATAATCATGATTATGATTACAGCAGCCATGATTAACTAAATGTGAAAATTGTTGATTACAGTATCATATTTATATTTACTCCCGTTGTATCAAAGGTTACCACATATAATGTTTTTTTTTTTCTTCTGCATTGAACATTTCAGCCAATCACGAACATGTCTGTTGAGCACATTAATGCACTGGCTAATCAGAGGCTTTAAATCACTGTACATAATAAATCTGCTTAAATTAGCAGATTTTTCTTCAACGCAAGCTCACTAACTATGTTCTAAACTTTCACAAATCTTCTCATTATAACTAACAAAGTGTAGACACAATGTAAATAAGAGATTCATTGTGCAGTGTAGGCAGCTTCACTTATTATAATGGGTGTTTTTGCTAGAGTGCAGAACTCAATGAGCTTGCGCTGAAATGAAGTGATTGACAGCTTCAGTGACATGAGGGTGAGTAACTGATGACAGAATTTTCATTTTTGGGTGAATTAACCCTTTAAACATGACTTGGCTTAAACATAAACCATGAATGCTTGAAATTGATTGGTTAACAAACATTCTAAGGCAGGGGTGTCCAAAATCGGCCCTGGAGGGCCACTGTCCTGCAGAGTTTAGCTCCAACTTGCCTCAACACACCTGCCTGGAAGTTTCTAGTATGCCTAGAAAGACTTTGATTAGCTGGTTCAGGTGTGTTTAACTGGGATTGGAGCTAAACTCTGCAGGACAGTGGCCCTCCAAGAGATTGGATTGGACACCCCTGTTCTAAGGTGTGCAATTATTTTCAAGGAAACGCATGGCTAAAGTAGTCCCAGGCAGGTCTTGACCATATTACAGTTCCATATAAATTCGGCAAATGACTTCAGTTATTTCAAAGGTCCTACAGCCTACAACAGCAAAAGAACCAAAACCCACAATGACACTGACCAAGCAAATGAATAAAGTAAACAATAGGATAAATTATTTCCATGTTTTTTTGCAATAATATTACGTTTTATGTACGGAAAGCATATACTCTCTTTCTCAAGTCTCTCTCCCAGTCAAACACACACACACACACTCACACAAATACGTGTTGTCAGCACTGCTCTAATGATTTTATCAGTAAAATAGTTTAACAACTTAAAAGCTACATGACATTTATCACTAGCAAGGTAATAACACCGCTGTTCTTGGAACAGATGAACTTACAGTTCCACAAGAGACACTGCTGCTGAACACTGTTGAGAGACGCACAGTAATTCACAGGTAATTCACACGCTTAATAGTAATTCTCTCTCTCTCTCTAAAGGCCTGTACACACCGGGACGAATATCGCATGCGCTTATTTATGAAATAGACATTCTCAATTATATTTCTTGAATGTAAAAGAAAAAAAAACAAACAGTAAAAACACAGAAATAATACACATTATTGGTGTAGCCAAGAACTTGCAGACCACCAATAGCGTGCATCTCAATCAGCTCCCTAGTTCAGTAGTCAGGGCACTGATCAGGGAGTTGGCCACAATCATTTACACGGTATACTGATACAGGACCTAGGAAGCTAGGGAGCTGTTTGAGACACAGGGATAGTTTGTAGGGGTCTTCCTCATCTACTTACTTTCTCTTCGTCGTCTTGATATCAATGTGTGCTCGGCAAGACCGTTTTGTGCTTGAGTGCCACCAAGTCGTGTTTTACTGTAACTTTAGCATCTCCAGGCACGTGAACAAAAGCGCTACTCTCATTGGTCTGCCAGTTTTTAACGCGGTGCGTCAAATAAAAAAAAAGAACCCAAGACATTTTTTTTTTTTTAAATGACGCTTTTATGCCTGCCGTTTTTCGCTTCGGTGTGCACAATCACATCGGCGGCCTTTGTTTAGTCACGAGGCGTTAAACGTCGGCGATAATCGCGCGCAATATTTATCCCGGTGTGTACAGGCCTTAACTCCATTATTCTGCAATCAATGGCTGAAGCCTCCATTACTAGCTCTAAAGTGATGTTTTGGAATTAGCAATGGAGGCTTGGGATTAGAAGCATAAGAAATTAGGCACATGTCATTGAGGCCTCATGAAAGTAACCTAAACTGCACTAAAAACAACAGTAATTTCCTGGTCTTTTTCATCTCTCTATCTTGCAAACATTAACTGTCATAAAGCAGGGTTCCAGCCTCTGATCAAGCCAGATCAATGGCTTCTTTAACAGGCCTTTTTGGGGGAGAAATGAGATGGTCCTCACTGCAGAACATAAGATCCAGGGGTCCTAATCCTACCTGTCTCCACCCCCTGATCCCTAAACCTACCCATCTCCACCTCCTGGATCTGGATCCAACTCCTGCCACTTTACATATCCCTAAACCTACCTGTCTCCACCCCCTGAATCCGGATCCTGGATTTTGTGTTCTGCAGTGAGGAGCTACTGGGTGAAATGCCATGGATTGTAAGATTTAGCTGTCTGGACTGTCCAGAGGAGATAGACTGTTCTTATCACTCTAAGAGAATGAGTTATTAATAGCAGGTAAAAAGAAGATAATACTAAATACCACATTTCCTCAAATAAGATAATTATTTGAGGAAATGTGGTGTTTAGTATTATCTAATTTATTTCAAAGTGGGAGTTGTACTAACACTTCTCTTTTGCTACCACTGATATTTTCTTCAGGATATAAATGTTAATATTTTGGAATAATCCATGTCCCAAATTTAAGCCTTCTACCAGTCTTAATGAGAAATACCTATCATTGATCAATCTAATTTTTCTTACAGTTTAGTTCATCCAGTCACTTTCATTATTAATTGGAACATGTGTAGGTGACCACGTCATTTGGCTAGCAAATATTTTATTTTCCTTTCGTTGCTTTCTGGTGTTCCCGTAGCTCAAAGAGTAGAACATGGCACTAGCAATGCCAATGTCATGGGTTTGATTCTGACGGAAAGCAAGAACTGATAAAATGTGAACCTTTAATGCAATGTTACTCACTTTGGATAAAAAAGCGTTTGCCAAATGTAAATGAAGTTTTTTTTATTTTATTTATTTATTTATTTTATATATACACCTCTTTGTTCATACGGCTAAGGAGAAAGACAGAGCTTACAGTGGCTCTAGTACTCAAACCTTTAACTATATCCTAAATGTCACAGAATGTCACAGTGAAGCATGGAATGAACCCAGGCTTGCCGCAGGTTAGTCCCTCTGTTCCCCCAGGTAACTAAACTCTTTGTTTCTCTAGTATGTACAGGGTGTGTATGTGCTTCAGGGATCTGGTTAATGTGGCATCATCCTTACCATTGATGTAATTCATACCATTTACTGCTGTGAGCAGAAGGGCCTTTCATTTATTTTTTTTATTTTTTTAAAGTCTAATAAAAAAAGTATTGTGTTTTCCTATCTTTTCTGTAGAAA
>RJVU01063416.1:1047231-1066081 GCA_003731715.1 Anabarilius grahami | reverse complement strand
ATTAATAATTAGCATTAAAAGATACAATAAGGGCAATTGTTACAGGCTGCTGTGTATAATCCAAGGAACAAGGAGCAGGACATGCAAGGAATGATTATAAGACTTTTAAAGTCCCCCTGTAGTCAATTATTTTATCCCTTAAAACTCATCTTTGATCACCAAAATGACATATTTAAAAAAAAAAAATTCAAGTGAAAGAAATTTCTTCATGCCTTAAAATAACTTGAATGTAACTCTACACCCTTGCCTCATTTAATATACAGCTCGGAGAGTCTACTGTTGCTGTAGCGACGAGCAATTTGTTGTTTGTGTTGTGGATATTTAAGAAAAAAAGCTTGCTTCGCTTCATTCAGTTTAACAGCTGTGCTGCTCATATTTTCTGATGCTTAAATTGTGTTTTAAATTATGAAATGGTAAAACGCCTTTGCAAAACGGTCTGAATCCACTTGCATTCATTTGGACTGCTCTCTCACTGAATCCCCTGAAGCGATTTCTCAGTAAAACAGACAGTATCAAGAGAACACACAGCCGTTTTCCTCGGTGAACATGCGCTAAATGGATGTTTGACAATTTCGTTGCTTTAAAAAAAAACATTCAGATGAAATCCTGCAGGTGCCCGTGCCTTCTCCATACATGAAATAAATGCATATCCTTGAATGAGCGCGGATTTCCAGCGTATTTACTTGAATTTATCAGGTAGGCTAATATCTATGGTTTGATCCATTCCAGAGGCGGTCAAAATCTGAATTTATAATGGACTGAATAGCTCTCTCAGAACTTGGCGTGCGATGCCTGAAATATGCACACGAATCACGGTCACACGCTCAGAGCAATATTGTTTTAGCTATGTTTTATAGTATTAAAATATTTCGAAGGACAAAAACATGAACTTTATTAGCTTTACTTCAAGTCAGCTGTCACTTTACTTTGGCGTGAGCCCCTATGCGCTCGCACACTTGGCACAGCCCTTGCGACGGTTCTGTCATTAATTAATATGAATTAATATGATTAGCCTTTTGCTTGACTACGTTATCAAACAGCTAATAATGTGTTGCTAATGTTACACACACCGTTCCGATTCTTCATCTCAGAGTCAGACAGCTAACTTCTAACAATCAGTATCCTTGCAAACGCTTTGAACAACTCAGAATGTCAGTGGAGAAAGGAATATAGTTCATCATAACATCATAAGAGACTCGCTTTTTTTTTTTTATTTATTGCTAAATCTACACAATTTTTCATATCAACAGAATATACACCGGGATAACCTGGCTTCTCTCGAGACTTTCCTGCTTCAGAGAAGTCATAGTTAATGATATGCTAAAGCCTGCCAGCACGTTGTTGTGATTGGTTACAAGGTAGTCTGTGATGTCACAAACACCCACGATTTCAAAGATTTGAAACATTGAAACAAATATATATATATTGTATAAACAAACAAACAGGGGTTTCTGTGAAGGGGGGTTTCTAATACAGTTTCTGAGAGACCGATCGGAAATTTGACATCTTTCCTGCATAATTAATCTCTCTGCATTTTCTTCCTCTTTCGAAATGCAATAGTGGAATTTTTAATTTTGCTGTTAGAGCAAATGGGAATGATTTTTGCTATTGTCTCCCACTTACTTCTATAGAAGTTTATCCGGCTATAGTTTATTTACATGTTCCAAATATGGAAATGTGTCCATAACAATTGAGTGCGGACCGTGAAGTTCACTAGTTTAGCCCACTGAATTCTCAATTCACAATTCAGTCATTCTTTTTTTCACAACAAGGACAGAATGGGTGAATTATAGGTGTGTAACTGTGACAGTAAATTTGTAGACATGCAAATTAAAAAACAAAACAAAACAAAATACATATTAAACCTGTTCCATTTTTGGTAAAAAAAAATACATTCAATGGGCCCTATTTTAATGATCCGAATCGACTTTTGCTAGTTTAATGACGGAAAAAATGGTTGGCGCGCCTGGAGCATCGTCTAAAAGGGTTGTCCCTATTCTCTTAATGAGTAATGGGTGTGTTATAGGCAAAACATGCAATAAACCAATCAGAGTCTCATCTCCCATTCCCTTTAAAAGCCAGTTGCGCTTGCGCCATGGCGGATTCGCTATTTACATGGCGGAATTTGCAAGCGGAAAAACTGAACGTTTCTCTAGTGAGGAGACACACAAACAAGCCAAATATTAGAAAAAAGAGTGTCCCTGTGTGTGTAATAAGCGGAATGTACGCATGTTGTGCACCCGAATATAGGCGCATATTACTAACACGCTCTTTAAAAAATGAAACAAATATTGCGGCATTGACTTTAGACCAGGTTTCAGTTGGTCAATGGCGCAGTTGTTTTCTGTTGCCTAAAAATAGCAACAAGCCAACAATGCGCCTGAACAGACCTAGTTTTCAGACCAGCACGCCCATGGGTGCACAAATGGGCGCAAATGCATTTGCTATTTAAACAACATGGCGCAGGACGTGAAAATTATAACTGCGTCTGGCAGAAACGAGCAAAAAACACTTGCATCGTGCCTGGCGCCGCATTGCGCCGGGTGTATGATAGGGCCCTATGACTCAATTATGAATATGTAATTTATATTTATTGCCACCTACTGGTGAAAATGTAAAAATCAAGAAAAATCAAGGTAACTTTTTACTGTTTACTGACAAACCCAGGCTTTTCTAAGGATGTTGCAGACTTTGTCAGCAGTCTTTGGCATGCATAACAACCCTGGCATGTTTGGCATATGAGCTCTGGTGGTCTGGCATCTGATGCTGGAGAGGGCATGTAAATGAATGAGGGGAAATGACGGCGGTTTACTGCACTTCCCATAGTAATTTCACACCTGTCATCCCCCGTGAGAGGAGCTCACCTTTACATGAGAGAACACATTACACCAACACACACTCTCACAGTGTGTTGGACTCAGGCCTCTTCTAAGGATAAAAGAATAGCTCACCCCAAAACTCTGTCATTATTCACTCACCCTCTTGTCATTCAGAACCACAGTAGCAGAAGCTCTTTTCCATGCAAGAAAAGTGAATAGCAACCCTGACTGTAAAGCTTGATTAATTATCCAGTGAAAATCTAGCCTTCCATTTTCACCAGATTCTCCAAATGTTCAGGATATAAATGTCCTTCACACCTCTCTATGTTCAAACTTCGTACATTGGCAATACACGCATCAACTAATGATATTATATGTCTGTCTGTCTGTCACATGACAAGAAAGTCAGCCTTTTAATGCTAGTCTCATGCAACTAAATGTTACATATGTATGTATGTATTTTTATGAGTAATGCACGCAAATTTAATTTTTGTAAATTTGTTCAAAATTAATTTGTTCAATTATGCAGTGCAGATATTCCCAGTCCAGAGCTGAATTAAAGTCATGCTGTCTGCTTTCATGTTCTTCACTGTCAGACTTACTGTAGCAGCAAAGCTTGTGTGTGTGTGTGTGCATGCGTGCGTGTGTGTGGGGGGTGGTTAGGTGACTCTTGGGAAGTTAAACAAGCGGTCTAAACCTGGCCCTGATCGGTTAGACTCTGGGAATGCATAGTACTGCAGGAGATCAGTAAGCAGTCACTGAGGAATTGCTTTGAAATTCAAAGAGCTCAAGGGAATGTAAAGTGTCCTAGAAGAGCACAAACACATACTAACTTAAAATATAAATAAATAAATTAATATACACAGAGAGGGATGCATTGTGCATTACAAAATGTACTGTAATGTGTAATGCTTTTCATATTTTCAAAATAAAATGTATGTTTCATTGATGAATATATTGATTTAGAAATACGTTCTTCTTTAAAACACAATGATCTTGCTAAAGGAGTGAGCCATAGGTATATTTTGAATTTGACACCAAATATATGTTTAAAGTTCATGTTAATTAGCTGTTTCTCTTTGCTAAAGTTCACCTCAATTACAGATATGCACTACCTTCAGATATATTGTGGCAATTTGTCAAATCTGGTGCTGTATTTAGCACATGCACACAGGAACAACAACAAGATGTTTGTTTGTTTGCTTGTCAGGATGTTAAAATCTGTAGGACCTCTACTCAAGGTCATCTACAGTACATTGTTTATAAAACAAAAGGTCACAATTCCATGTAAACATGTAAAACAAAATTACAACAAATGCATATAGCCCATATTAATTCCTTCCTTGTTGTAAATTACAAAAGCATATTGTGATATATTACATTTAATGCAAGTCATTAGTGAATGTTAGCACAGTTGGATTTAGTTATGTACTTAGTAAATTCTCATTGTCCTGAAGTAGAGGTCACAGACCAAGTCACACGAGGTGGTTGAGATAAACAGGACGAGCACTCACGTCCGCTGATCGCCCCCTGAAAGGTGTTTGGTATCGGACCTGACCATTTGGGACACTTTTACATGGACAGATCAAACTTCAGAAATGAAATCCAGCAGGTCACCTTTAGGATATTTTTTTTTTCTTCTTATTTGTGCATGTAAATTGAACCTGCCGTGATGGGACGAAGTCTAAAATTAGCTTATGTACTGTATGTGAACATACAGCGGCTCTGCAAAAGCACAAAAAGATTGTCTATAGTCTAGAATCGGACAGCTTATACTGTGAAAATAAATAAATAATACAAA
Source organism: Anabarilius grahami (assembly GCA_003731715.1). NCBI lineage: Eukaryota > Metazoa > Chordata > Actinopteri > Cypriniformes > Xenocyprididae > Anabarilius > Anabarilius grahami. Next base: position 1,061,461 of record RJVU01063416.1, on the reverse strand, counting down.
TTTAAAAATAATAATAATGTTTAATATTTGATTGATATTTCTGTATACAATATTTTAAATAATTGGTCTCCATTTCAGAATAGAATACATAGGATACACATCCGAAATGTGGATGTTTGCGCCAAACTTTAAAATAAATGTTTTAAAATAGCAATAGTTTATTTGAAAATAGCACAAGCATACATTTTAAGCTAAATATTTTATAAATTAGTTTGATATTTTTGTTACTTGATGATACATTGAAATGCATGTTTAAATGTGGCATAAGTGTACAAATATGTCCTGTAGCCACTGTGCAAGTGTAAGTTGCATTTAATTTACAAAACAGTTTTTCTAAAGTGTATCACTGTGCCGACTACATACCAAATGAGATGTTGTAATTAAGCAATGATTTGCATTTACAGACTTCTGATATTTTCATACCGTTCAGATCTTCTCAAAAAAAAAAGAAAAAGAATATCTTCAAATGAACAGCTGCTTAACTCACTGAAGCATCAAGCATATCTTATCATGCCACAGTTGTGTAATCAAACACTCTGTCACCGGTGGCGCATTTCTGAGGAGCTCTAAGTGGCACTTGTTTGCACACAAGCAGCGTTTGATGGTACAAAAACTGTTTGCACTTTGAGTGTCGCCCTTTAACAACACGTCTCACCGCTATTTGCATAATATCCGTCAAACAGTTGAGTGTCTTACAAGTTGCGTGTTTCGCAAAACCTTAAAGACGTACAGAGCATCTCTCTCTTTTTTTTTTTTCGCAGTTCAGTCCTTCATATCTGTGCACGATACGTGAGTTTCGGCCTCTTATGACACATTTATGCCAGAACGGCACAACCTGTGCCTGATTTTTGCAGATGGCAACAAAAAAACTTCTTATCGCAGCATTTGTTAGGAACAGAAAAGGAGTTTTTTCCCCCTTATGTGATTATGTGTTTGTTTATTTATTTTTCTGCTGAACGCAGCTGCTTGGACCCCTCCATGCAGAAACACCCAATATGGCTCCACGGCTGTACACAAGGCTGGGGGCCAAGAGGGCCAATTTTTAGAGAAAGGCACCAGTAGAATATAACTTGCAATGGCTCCCAGTTGGTATCATTTTCAGACATCCCCCTCCCGTTTACTTTCAAGTTTTTTCTTCTTCCTCCACCCTTGTGCACGTAGCGGTGTATGTTTGCTGACATGAGCACTCAGGCAAGCTGGTAACAGCTCTCATAGTACCGCATCTGTTATTGAACAGTCAGTCGTACGCACGGCACAGGAAAACTCAATTGGAATCTCAATAGTGTCACGGCTGTGAACAGAGTGTAATTCCCCATCACTATCACAGAGGAATGTACAGAATTCATGGAGTACCGCAGACTTGTCCCGGTAAAACACACCTGCCAGTCAGAGTGCAGAAAAGCAGAGAGAATGCAAGCAAAATCATTTAAGTTTTTTTCCCCTTTCTCTCTATTAAATGATGTATGGCTGATTTGGTGTGTATTTATAAGTCGGTTACAGTATATAATTAAAATGATCAAGAAAAGGTAATTTTTATTTCTGATTTGATATAGGCCTACAGCATATAAAACAAGTCAAACATGCATTCTTGGGGTTAGATTGTGTTGGAATGTATTCCCTTGTGAAAAAAAGTGCCCTTAATTTTATTGAATATGCACTTGTACTGAGAAGAAGGCCTATTAAAAGAATATTTAAAAAACTGTACTTACAGATAATATAATATTAATAAAATAAAAGGCCACTTAAATGTAAAAAAGAGAACACTTTCATGACTGTTTCTTAGCACACTCAATACACTTTGTAATAATGCAAAATTATAATAATATAATTAATGTCAAAAGTTTTTAGTTTAAAATGGATTTTAAATCATTGTTTTAATACTTTTTTTTTTGCCATGCTTTAATGAAGTACACTTATTTTGGTGTGTTGACTAATATACTAAAGCACTAAGTACTTCATTATAATTTTAACAGTAGTGTCCATATTACATTTAAGGTTAACATAATTTTAAATGTACTAAATTGCTACTTTATCATCACAAATGTGTAATTAAAAACATATTTAAATACATGACTTACAAGTTTCGACATAAATTGCCTTAAAGTGTATTTTACCATAAATGCTTGTCAGGACATTTGGCAGTACACCATATTGCAAAGACAATAGAAATAATTATGAAATTACATAGAAAGATGAACTTCACTATTGAAGTGAGTAAAAAAAAAAAGCCCTTTAAAGTAAATTTAGTGCAATTAAGTGTTCAAAAACATTACTTTCCTTTCACAAGTATATTATTTCCACATTATCATTTTTCTTCACAAGGGTTACTTTTCAGAAATGTAAAAGTACAAATTAACAAATAAATGCAAGCCATTTTATAACAAAACAGTACACATATTATAAGTGAATTAACTAACAGATACAAAATGACCTGTATGCATTTTAATAAGGGAAGTTTTAATATGTGAAAATAGCCCCAAAGAGTATTTGGACATTTCATTAAACTGTTTGAAATTTAAAAAAAGAAAAAGAAAAATGCTGCACAAGCAAAAAAAAAAAAAAAAAACTACTTGCAATGACTGTTAACCATGGATTTTTGTGGATATAAATGTTTCCTTCAAGTTTATGATGATGACCGAGCAGAGTAACCACAAGTGTAGTACATATAGCTACACTTTTTTTTTGTGAAAAGTTTTTGCTCAAACAAACTTATCATTCTTTAAAATAAATGCCACTTGGTTTCATATGTTCATGCCTGGCTTACATTTCCAAATACTAGATCTCATGCATGTGCGAATTTTTATCACGTAGTGTACAGTATCTCCACATCATGCAAATCTACTATTTACTGAATGTTCTACAGCACCCTTACTCCCTGCTGCCTTAGAGAGAAAGAGACAGCATAGATGAATGCATAGCTTAATCTAATTCTACATTCTACAGTCACCCTCTTTCACTCTTGTTATATTGCTATTAATCATTCTATTGCTAATAATCAAAAAAGATTAAATCACTCTGCTCAGAGCCACTGCAACACACTAAGATCAATCCATCAAATAACCAAAACATCAATCTGATATTGTTGTTCTAACACTTTTAATAACATACGTCTGAATATTGCTGTGTGCACTGGAGTGATTTATTGGTCAAAAAACTGCTATCAGCCTCGCATAAGGAAGCAAATGCTGGTGGTCTGCCAATAATCCCATTAACAGCATTGTTCAAACTCATTACGCATCCTGAAACAAAATAATAATCACAAATCTACAAAGTCGAAATTCCTCTGAATAATGTTGCCAGTTATTAAGTTCCCTTCTTCCGTCAAAAATCTAAATGTAAGGTGCTTTTGCACGGAATGCTGTACTCGTGTTAATGTTTGCCAAGTGAATTATGAATGCAGGGAGGTGCAGTGCTGGTGCAAAGCTGATCTACGCTGAAGCTTCAATTCCTTCACTTAAAGGAAACTGGACAGCAGCCCAGGATGGCACCTCAAATTCTCAGTGTGTCTTAAAAAAAAGTCTTTAAGCCCCATAATCATTTAGATGAACAAATACTAAGGTGATATGTTTGAAAGGGCTTAAATAAAATGAGAATTATCTTATTATTATTATTTTAACTTTTAAAAATTGAACGTAACACAGTGACGTTCATTATGCCAGGCACTGAAAAAGCAGCAAGACAAAAATGCTTATGGTTAAATGCTTTAATTTGTATTACAGGAAAATATTTGTGCTGTTAGTTATGATTTTCTTTAAGCAAAAGAAAAATGTGTAATTCCTACTATTCATTGTTCAGAATGATAAAGTGCATCTAAGCGTTTGACCTGTAGTGTATATATGAGATAACATAGGCTGGAATCTCACCACTCCACTCCGATCCCTTTTCTATTTATACAAATGTTTGTCCTTTCTGTATGCTACTCAAAGACCTTTCCATGAACCTATATCAAGCCTTAAAACATTTGTGGAAGTGATGAATTTTCGGGAGGTGCATAAACTTATCAACACTATTAGTTCTTTCTTAATCTTCCAGGATCTCTCTGGACATTAATAGTAACGAAGACTTGGGAAGCAGGTTTTGACTAGAAGGAAAATTAATATACACTGTCACATTCAGCTATGTTGAAAGTGAGTTTCTGATTTGAATGCTGGTAATTTGCATAACTTGTGAATAACTTGTTTCCCCAAAACTATTTATGTATTCTCCTTTACTTCTCCTTTCATTTCCCATAAGCCTAAGCTCAGGACAAGCCAAAAAATACACTGCTTGGTTTCTTTAGTTCCCTAACAATAACTGGCAAACCCTTTTTAACAACTTCACAAAGTCTAAATTTAAAGGTAAATTTAAATGAAATATTCCAGTAAATATAGCTAAATATATTTTGTCTTTAACAGTTGTATTTCAGGGAAATAACTTGAATTGAAAAGTATTGAATTAAGCTTTGTTTGGACATTATAATGTATACATGACTTAAAGTTTTATAGCGGGTAAACAGGTAACAAAAAGCTTACTCAGACACACATCTCCTAGTCTTTCCTGAGGACATAAGGATTGTGTGTGTGTGTGTGTGTGTGTGTGTTTGAAGTGCATATGGAAAGGATCATTAGGAGGAGTGGTGAATCGTTTGGTATAAATCGAGTCATTAGGTATCCATTTGTGGCAGAGTAGCTTCCATATGACAGAGTGGGGTGGCAGGTCCTCTCTCTGCGCCAAACGGCTTCTGTTCTGCTCTCACATAAACAGACAAACAGATTGGCTCGTTTGCATTTCTCTGCTGGGAGACAGTTTGGCAACAGTTTATAGAAAACCTTTAACTTTTACTCTCTCTCCCCTTTTATTCACTATATTTCACACATTCTGCTTTAAATTGTTGTAAATTTTTGTTGAGTGTATGTTGTTGTGGGTTTCATATTTACGATTGTGAGTATTCAAAAAAATTTTTATATAATTGTATTTATTCAATTTTGCTCCTGCAAAGTCATAAATAAAAAAAGACATACATTTTAAATAATGTTATATATTTAAATAAATCCTTATATTAGGTATATTATCTCAACCATCATGAGGTGCATTCTGGGATACCTTTTTTAAACAGTAGTGAAGTACGCAGTATGCCTGACATTTGTAATTAATTAAAGGTGCAATATGTAATATTTTTGCAGTAAAATATCCAAAAACCACTAGGCCAGTGTTATATATTTTGTTCACTTGAGTACTTACAATATCCCAAATGTTTCCAACTATTTGTAAATCATGAGAAAATTGCAATTGTAACCAAGGCTCCGGGACGTGTGAGGAGTCGCCTATCAATTGCATCATTTTGCGGTTTGATTTTGTAAAAACCATGGAAACATTAAAGACGCTTTAATATATTACATGTTTTAATAGACAAGGGAACATCTGTTTTGATATATTTATAGACAGAAAACGAATTGTTGTTATATAGCTCAACATGTTTAGTCTTATTGTTTAAATCAATTTTCTTGATTTTTTTTCGAGTACCATGCTTTACCATGCCTCAGAGAAAAACACAATTTTGTCAAATAGCTAACATAGCATAATCCGATGCAGCTTTATTTTTATTAACAGTAATACATAATTTTCTCCAACATACAATTTAAAATTAATTGCATGCCATTTATCAACACAAGACATCCAATATTTAATATGATATTCTAAAATCGATCTATCTTACTGCAGTGCGCAACAAGTGTCTCACAGCAGCCGCCGAGCGAATGCAGATTAACATTATAACATTTTCAACACACTCAAATGTATCTTATATGATAAACAGAGCTGTGTTACCTCATACTCATGTCCAGAAAAGCGGAAGCAGCGCCAGCGACTGTGGCATAATAAAAGTTCTGCTGCTCGTGTGTTGCGCAATCGCTCCAGCGGCCTCGTTCAGCTCCCACAACACTCGGTCCTGCTCTGCTTCATACTACAGTAACGTTAATAATCGCATCCATGAACATGATTTGTTCCAACTCCAATCCCTATTCTTTTGCACCATCCGTTGAGATGGAAACCACATGTCCCAAGATTCCGCTCTAAAACTTGGCATCATCAAGCTACACCTTTGTTTTGAATAGGTTTCTAGCAACCTCTAGCGGACAAAATTATTACATATTGTACCTTTAAATATCTTTAAAGAAATTGTTATGCTGACAATTGATTTGTATTTATACAATTTATTTCAAGTTTGAAATGTACTAGTAGCTGACTGTAAACTGTAGCACAATATAGTTAGAAACATTCATGCCCGGTTTCACAGACAAGGCTTAAGCCAGACTAAAATGCATGTTTGATCTGTCTTAAAGGGTTAGTTCACCCAAAAATGACAATTATGTCATTTATTACTCACATTCATGTCGTTCCACACCCATAAGACGAAACACAAATTAAGATATTTTTGATTAAATCCAATGGCTCAGTGAGGCCTGCATTGCCAGCAAGTTAATTTCCTTTTTCAGTGCCCAGAAAGGTATACTAAAAACATATTTAAAACAGTTCATGTGAGTACAGTGGTTCAACCTTAATATTATAAAGTGATGAGAATACTTTTTGTGCTGCAAAACATTTTTTATGAAGCTTTGAAGCTTTATGAATCTTTTGTTTCAAATCAGTGGTTCGGAGCACCTATCAAACTGCCAAAGTCACGTAAACTATGACACTTATGACATAATGAAGCCTTGTTTACTGAAATCACGTGATTTTGGTGCTCCGAACCACTGATTAGAAACAAAAGATTCGTAAAGCTTTGAAGCTTCATGAAGCAGTGTTTTAAAAATCGCCCATCACTAGATATTGTTGATTAAATTCGTTATTTTGGGGGGTTTTTTGGCGCACAAAAAGTATTCTCGTCACTTTATAATGTTAATGTTGAACCACATACTCACATGGACTGTTTTAAATATTTTTTTACTACCTTTCTGGGCACTGAAAAAGGAAATGATCTTGCTGGCAATGCAGGCCTCACTGAGCCATCGGATTTTATCAAAACAGATCTTAATTTCTGTTCTGAAGATGATCGAAGGTCTTACATGTGTGGAACGACATGAGAAAGAGTAATTAATGACTGAATTTTCATTTTTGGGTGACCTAACCCTTTAACTGAAAACAACTTGCACTGACATATCTTAAAATATGTCAGATGTCAGTGCCATAGTTTTGTCTCAAGATGCAGTAATGTTGTTTTCTAAGGCACGTTTATAAAAGCTACTTTATTGTCCTAATTGAATTAAGACCTAATCCTGGCTCAATCTAAGTCTTGTCTGTGAAACCAGGCATTAGTGTTGTATATAACATACTGCTTCACACACTTTTAAATAGTATCAGTATACAGTATACACTTTGCCGTATGCAGTAAGAAGTACACTAGCATTCCATTCTGTACATAGACATTGTTCACACTCTTCATGCTGAAATTCATCTTCTGCTCTCTATTTTGGTCCATTAGCAGAGGCAGGGCAACCACTCAACTGACGCTGAAATGACATTAATTATGACTGCAGACAGAAATAAGCACTTATAGACAATCATGCTGTCAGCAATACAATCTCAGCCCTCTTGTGGCCACAGGCACATTCAGTTTATTTTATACCACTACGTCAGTTTGACCGCCATTCACACCATGCGTCCAAATGTGCAGTTCATGGAAAAATCTCTTTTGAGGCTGTATTAGGTTGCCGAAATGACCTGTGGCTGCAAGTGTGCGTGCACTTCCATGCATCTGTGCCCCTGGGCGCCCCCCGTGTGCGCTTGGTTTTGGCTGACTCTGTCACGCGTTGGCTGTAGATGTGTGAGATAGCGGAGTGCATCGACAGTGAGATAATTACCCGCCAATCACCAGATTTGGGTAGATGGTGTGAAAGAGAAAAAGAGTGGAGGTGACTGACAAGCCAATAACTCACACCCACAACGACACGCACACACACCACTGTACAGCTGCAGTTTAACACGCCGTTCTGCTCTGGCAGAGCGTGGATGTGTGTTTGTTTGCTGAACACTTTACTGTGTCAAAGCAGCGTCTGTTCTGATATCACCTCTTGACGGTGAAACAGAGAGGCCGTGAGTGAAGCGTTTGGCTGTATATCAAAACGCCCCACTTGAATGTTGTGCTGAGAGGCTAAGCATATGTTTTTTATTACTATTTTATTATTATATATTAAAATACCAAATCCGGGTTCAAGAACTCAAGATCTGTTTTCTTTGAGAGGTGGGGCAATCTGGTTTCTTCCATTTTGTGTGTGTGTTTTATACAATGTAAAAGACTGGCCTTCTTTGAGTTTCTTACAATGTTTAAAATGACCAAAGTCATAGACACTCACTGATAATAACCAGATGTTATCAACAGTACTTTCTTTGCTTTGTGTATTTTTCACACACTTAACACCGTTAAGAACTATTTAGGGAGAAGGAGAAAATAATTCACAGAGACATTAAGTGCTAATTTTCATGTCTAGAACTTGGGTGGAACAAATTATGCCCTGTTCATGCTGGGTAAACTTTCATGGTCTCTGTAGAAAGATTTGACCAGAGAAAAACAACAAGGGTGGTCCACACAGACCTCCTGGTTTAAACTGAAATGAAATGAAATGTTTATCTAAACATTTCCTCATGCAGATATATCCAGGTGTCCACAATAGTGCTGTTTTTCTTTACATTCCATTCATGATATTTTGATTGGCCTAATAATACAATTTAAAGGGATAGTTCAACCCCAAAAATAATTTACCCACCTTCAAGTTGTTTGAAACTTGAATGAATTTCTTTCTTCTGCTGAACACAGTAGAAGATATTTTAAAGAATATGGGTAACCAAACAGTATAGCCATTGACTTCCATAATATTTTTTTTTTCTTTCTCCACACTATGGAAGTCAATGGCTACAGTCAACTGTTTAGTACCCACATTCTTCAAAATATCTTCTGTTAAGCAGAAGAAAGAAATGCATACAGCTTTAGAAGTTGAGGGTGACTGATGACAACATTTTTATTTTTGGATTAATTATCCCTTCAAGGTTGTTGTTTCTGCAGTGGCAGTGAAGAACATGCTTGAAATGACATATGAGAGCAAAAGTGTAAAAATATTCAAATGCTAGCCAAGAAATTAGTCTTTGTAAGATAAAGGAGTCAGCTGATTTGTTCCAAAAAATGATTAAAATGTGCCATCACTGGCAAAATGTAATTCCCACAACAAAGTAAATGGTGATTTAGAGTGGTGGAAGTGACATCTGGTTCAGGTGGGAAAAGAAACAAAATTCACCCATTAAGCATGTACTTATATATTCACAATTGGCCATTGTTAATGTAAAAAAAATTAATGAATTTAAAAAAGTGTATTTTAATTCAAGTCCACATGACCAGTCATTGAAAAGACACCCTTAGAACTATTTTCACACTTTGTTCCTTTAAAAATCTTTAAGATTAAAACCTTTAAAAATCTAAAAATCTTTAAGAATCAGTGAATCACACAGTATGAACAGCAAGATCTCTAAAGAAAGAGAACCGCTTGATATGAGCATTTGATGGAGGAACAGATGGCTGTTAGCATAACTCTCTCTGCTTATTTTACTGGTGTTCACTGGTTGACTGATGTTAACCATCCACAGCAAAAGAGTCCACAGACAGTTTGACAGAGAGAAGCAAGCAAGAGAGTGAGAATGAGTACAAGGAAAAGCTTTTAAACAAGTTAAAGGAAGTGTTGGAGCTGATGAGAGAAGGAAAATTTGTGACAAATTATTTATAATAATTATCTAAAACTGTATTTTTTTCTTTTATCCAAGCTTTCTGTCCACTTTGTCTTCACAATAACTTAGAAAATACATTTTTAGATTTTCTGAAGAAAATGTCATGCTTGCCACAATATTTTGAGTTTTGCCAGGCATATGTTACTGTTCTGTTATTATTATTATTATTATTATTATTTTGTTTGTTTATTAGTTTGGGAGGAGGGGGGGAACTATAGGAACAAAATTTAGGGTTGCACTTTTTGGTAACACTATTTTACAGTGTCCTTGTTACACATATTACATGTAGTTACTATAGTAATAACTATAAATGATGCATAATTACATGCAACTAACCCTAAAACAAACCTCATCCTAACCATAACCCTATAGTAAGTACATATAGTTAATTAATATTACTCAGTACTTAAATGTATAATTACACTGTAACAAGGACACCTTAAAATAAAGTGTAACCCACTTTTTTAAGGTGACATAGGTACATTGTACTTAATCAAATGAGTTATATAAATTAACTACATGTATTTACTATAGAGTTATGTTAGGGTTTGGTTTAGGGTTAGTTACTTATGCATAATTATACATAATTTACTGTTATTAATATAGTAAGTACATGTAGTAACATGTAACTACATCACCTTAAAATAAACTGTTAGCAAATTTTGTTTTATACAACTTTTAAATTATGGAAGCCATAAAAGGCCATTCATTATTATAGTATTATTAATTTGTGGTCATACGAAAATAAGACAGACAATAAATAATAACGCATGGCCTCTTAGGGCTTCTGTATCAAATTGTCTTAGCCCTGCCATAAAAGAGTGAAAAGAACTGACCATGAGAGTAAAAGTTTCAAGAGAAAAGAGAAAGCCCAGTTTTTGTCATTCTGACAGCTGCTAATTTAGAAAGAAAAACTTTATTGAGTCCAGATGGCTGCAGTCAGCAAGAGAGAGCACATAATATTCCTACTTCAGTGTGTGAGTATGCTTTTGACTAGAATTCAAATGAGTAGAATTAAAATGGTTGTTCTCAACATTAAACAACATTTTTACCAATGTGATTAGTGCTGGGGTATAATACCATATAATTACAGAGGTAAACTGTCCCTGAGTTTATCATGTAGCATGTAATGAGAAATGCTTAAGCATCGATTAGAATCTCATGTAAAAAGCCTTTCAGTTTCTAAAGATCCAGAGAAAAGCCCCTATGCATTAATAACCAAACAGAGCTCAAGAATGAACTCCATCTAACCACATGAAGCACCACCTACATTAGTTTACATAACTTCACATCACTTGAAGCAAAACACACATTCACTTTTTGTGTGTGTGTGTATGTGCGTTTGCATTTTAACACAGCAGCCCCTAAAGAATGAGCAATACTATTCTTCAATAAGCGGTGCATCATATATTTTACTGTTAAGGTGGGCTTGATGATAGTGACCAAAAATACTGAAAATATTGGGTTAACCATAGCGTGACACATATTGCACAATAATTAGTTGTGGATTAAAGAGATCACCTACATGCGTGACTTACTTTTTTTCCCCCTTTTCTTTCTCCTTTTTTGAACATGCAACTGTAATGCTTAGCATATTCATGTTTGGGTAGACACACACACACACACACACACACACACACACACACACACAGGTTTGTTTTTCTATCAAAGTGAGGACATTCCATTGGCATAATGGTTTTTATACTGTACAAACTGTACATTCTATCCCCCTACACTACCCCTACTCCTAAACCTACCCATCACAGAAAACATTCTGCATTTTTACGTTTAAAAAAACATTGGTTAGTATGTTTTTAAAGCTATTATGAATTTAAGGACTCATGAAATGTCCTCAATTTTCATGTTTACATCGTAATACCAGTGTAATACCCATGTCATTATACAAATTTGTGTCCTCATAAATCCCAAAAACACACACACACACACTATATTGACAGCTTCTAAAACAAACACTTTCTTCAAATTTAGAGATTTATGCATTATTTCAGTTTATTAAATATTAAATAATTAATGCAATTCAGGGATTTTATTGTATAACTAAATGTTGGTGTGACATGATACATATATATCAAGTAATTTGTGTGTGTACACTAAAGAGAAACTGCTGCATTATGTGACATTAATTAGTAATAAAATAGTTTAATGTACAGACATGACAAGGTCTTTTGAACCAATAAAATATGTGTGGGGCTGCTAAGCATATACTGTACAGTAGCGAACCATGACTCTATACAGTAGTGAACCTTGGCCCTCTCACCCCCTTCCCTCATCAGGGAAAAAGTAAACTCAGACTAAAATCAGCCTAGCTTACTGTGTCCTCTTCTATAATCCTGCATGTTACCTTTGACAAGAAATGCCACGAGCAAACATCAGAGTGAGCGTGAGAGTGATCCTAGAGCGTGAGAGTGATCCAAAATTAAACCTAAAGTAATACAACCAAATCATCATTACAAAAAATTGCATCATCACACAATCTGTGTGTCATTTCAGTGGAATACGGTGACAACTGGCCACAAAAACAACAAAATTTTATGCAAGCCGATGCATCATGACAGCACTCAGATATGTTGATAATAAATCATATCATTAGACTGGCACAGCAGCCGATTAAATGTATGCAACAGACTGTATTATACTTATGATTTGGGAAAAAATTTAACCATTATGCAGAATTACAGCAAATGTGCATGGTCACTAAGTTAGTAAATTTACAGACTGACCAGTCATTCTGCAAAGTAACCNGATTTATAGACATGAAGCTTTATTTCCAAGCATTTATACTGTCACTCCAAGCAAGATGATGCATGGTAAACCTTTTTAATATAATATAGTGCAATTTAGTAATAGGGAATTTTATGTATTGTAATATTTAATGTATATTCAAATCAATTTCTGCTAATAATCCCAGATATATTTCATGCTTAATATGTTCATGCTTAATATTTAAAATTCTTAATATCTCAACAATATCCTCATTATTAATGTTGCTTGCGGTTTCCATAGTGAATAGCGCTAGCTGTTTTTTTGTTTTGTTTTGTTTTTTTTCCGATCGAGTTTCCCACAGTGGGCGGAACGCATCATAAACCTACTGATAACAAGCCCCATCCATTAAAAGAGATGATATGATTGGTCAATTTTCCTGTCAATTGAAATTCGTCTCTCATTGACTTATGGCTTGGTCCTCTGTAATTTCACAGCTGGACCACCAATCACAGAGCTGAAAGCGTTAGGCAAATTTGAAGGGTTTATTTCCTCAAAAAGATTTAGATGTTTATTGTCAAATTATAAATTCCTAAAATAACATTAGATCTGTTAACTTTTACTTTATAAACTATTATTTAAAAGTTTGTAAATATTATCTTTATAAATAGTTTAGGCCCTCTCTGAGGGCCTAAAGGGCCCTGACGGTTCCCCACTAATATTCTAATACTAGAAAACAAGCAACCATTAAAATCTTTTTACTTGTTTCTTTACTTGTCGTAGTCCTAGCTGGTTATCAAAAAATCTGATTAACTTAGAGAAGATTGTCACTCATTGAAAGGACAAAGATTTATTATTATTATTATTATTATTAATTTGTTGTACATGAAAACAGTTCTTTTATCTTATGATTTACTAACAAAAAATAATAATATCAATGTAACCTTACATTTAGAAATTTTCCTGCTGAGTTGAATTGGTTTGATTGTCATTTACTGGATGTTTTTACACTAACCCTTTACCGTCAGTAGAGTTCAGTGATTTTCTGGGTTTAGCCCTTTGACCGCTGAGGTCAGGAATGCATGTCGGGCAGCAGTGTCTCTTTGACAGGGATTGTTGCTGAGAGAAACTCTGTCTCCTCTCTCCAACTAACACTAACACACATGTTCACGCTGCCCTTTCCTCTCACCCTGCCAGCGCGATTACAGTGAGTGCTCAGTGAGCTCAGAGAAGCAGAGCGAGACGTATTATAAATGTTTCATTACAACCACACACTGCTGTCTCCCCTTCAAGGGTTAGCCTAACACACACACTTTTTGTATTTTCCTTCTGTATCTGTCGCTCTTATCTGTCTTTTTTTCTTCTTTTTTTTTCTTTTTTGGTCTTCAAAAATTCCTTAAAGTCTCTTTTTTCTCTTTTATTCCTGCCCTGTTGGTGATGTTGTAAGTCAAACATGTTGAAACAACACACCTAAATGTGCTTTTCTTTCTTTCTTTCTTTCTTTCTTTCTTTCTTTCTTTCTTTTTCTTTTTCTTTTTCTTTATTTCATTCTTTTTATCTTTCTTTCTTTCTTTCTTTCTTTCTTTCTTTCTTTCTTTCAATTTACATTACATTTACTTATTTGGCATATTCCTTTGTGAATCAAACTCATGACCTTGGTTGTTGCTAGCACTATATTCTACCAGTCGAGCCGCAGGGATCCCTCTGCACATTTTCTCTTGTTCCTTATCTCTGTATCTGTGATACCTAATTCCTAATT
>RJVU01063416.1:1034751-1046615 GCA_003731715.1 Anabarilius grahami | reverse complement strand
GGTTAAATAAAACTACCCAGCAGGTTGGGCAAACATTTAACCCAGCCGCTGGGTTAAAACAACCCAATCGCTGGGTTTGTCCATTTTCAACCCAACTTGGGTTGTTTTTAACCCAGCATTTTTTAGAGTGTGATATGACTAATATGACTACATTAGCTTATAATTCAACATATCTTTTTTTTTTCTTTTTTTTTTAAATTATCAGATCAAACAACAACAAAAGGTTCTACAGGTAAAAATGCCACATATTCACTTTTTACAGCGTACTCTGCTAAAATTCAGCATAGTTCATACATTTTGAACACAAGGTTATGTAACTATATTAACATGACATTTGGGTGTTTCCTTGATGAGAATTGCTTTTCACTTACAGATAGAGACGGTCGGATCTTGGCTGAATCATACGTGACTCAGGTCCACTGACACATTTACTAGAATCTAACATGGAAAATGGTGTGAACTTAGTTTCATTATGAAATACATAATCTGCGACAAACAAAAACCTTTGAACTCATCCTTAAAATGTTGTCAAGTAAATTTATCTTGACTTATTTTCACAAATAAATTATAACAAAATACAGTAAGATTTAACTTTTTTTTGTTTGTTTGTTTCCTAAGTATATAGATTGCAAAGGCAAACCAGCAGTTAATATGGAGAATTCTATAAATAGCAGGATCTGATTGGGCAATCCATGTCTCTAAAGGCAACAGTCACAGGCTGTGTGTATCAGGAACAGAAGTAGACGTCTCAAGAGCCTCACTTTTAAAATACCACAAAAGCAGGAAGAAAATATTTGCAGGGTTCCTCCTTTCCCAAACAGCTTTTCTTGACACTTTCCATACTGTCTCCATATAAATAGCAATACAACTACAACACAAACTGTTATCCCCTCCAAAAAAATTAAGTGTCTAAATGCATTTCAGGGCACTGTACTGTACATTAATGCATGCACACACTCACACATGCAAACCTATAATGTCTTTCTTCAAAGCTCAAGTGAACTGTGTGTTGCATTCTCTTTTTTTCGTTACCTTCATGTGCAAGGGGAGACGTTCTGTTGAAATTCATTGAAACTTAGACATTAGAAAAAAGTCTGAAGTTGTATGGGCCTGAAGAGCTCTTCACCCACACATGAGAGTCTACCAACAGAGCAGACTTAAAACTACACCCAGAGAGCGCTGCAAAAGTGTCACTCTAACAAGGTCATTTGGAATTTTCCAGACGCCTCAATTCTTCTGTTCGATTGAACGTCCTGCTACTTCCTTTCGATGTCACATCTTTTGAGTGCAAAGCTCCGACTTTTTTTTTTTTGGCACTCGTCTGTTTTAAAGCTGGCAACATGAATGATAGTTTGTTCAGTGGTGCTAAAAGCGAGCCACAACGTGGGGCTTATTTAAACCATTTACAGACAACATGCAATTACCTCTGGTAACACATTCAAAATATCTGGTTTCACATGTTATGCGTCTTTTTTTATTTACATACTGTAGTTAATTTTAGTTTTTTCTACCAAAGTGTTTGAAACTGTCTATTTGCATTGGAGGTGTGGTGCATCCGTTCATGGTGACAGGGACTGTCCCTTTTAACAGTGACCAATAATTGTTTCCCCTAAAACGTATTGTAATTCAATTTAAAAATTTTAGTGCAAAGACATGCACACAAATGCACCAATAAGAGTGATCTAGGCTTGATTCTAAATATGTGTGATTGCAGGGCTAGGCTGTCGAACTGTATACACTATATACTCTAGGTGGCCACCTAGCCCCAATGTGTCCAATGTGTTCGAAGGGGTCTTCGAAATGGTCTATAATAATTGTTCATACCATAACATAAGGACGCATCTCATTGAATTTACACTGGAATTGAAAATCTGTCTGTTAACATTTACTTCAGAACATACTACAGGAATTTAAAACAACTTTTCACATTTCATTTTCACATTTTTCCCACTTACTATTGCATATTAAGCTTTTTTCACAGCACATATTTTCATTGATTTTGCTATATCTTAATAAATATTGATTAACCTTTTTTTAATTACATGATTATTGAAATTCACATAGGTGCTGGTTTTAGCACTGAGTAAAGTGGGGTGCCACATTTCCAGAGAGAAAATATCTTCTATCTGCTCCATGAAGAGCCATAAACCTAATCATTAATCATTAAACATTCTGTATTTGTCCACATTGTCATCACAATTATCAAGATGTGATTTAGAAAATTTGTAATTTTTGAAGACAGTGCCTATTTTTGCTTGATATTAGAAACTGTGTGCAGCATCATTAGGCTAGCAGATAATTTTTTTTTTCTTAGTTTTATACTGTTACTTGTAGAAGTAATATGTTACAACATATTACTTCTCTCTATGTCACATTCAGACCAATATAGCATTTAAAACTTTTAAATAAACATATTAAACAGCATAGGAAATGTGTATGTGTGATGTATCTTAGTTGACAAAACTTTGATTTCTGAGAAACAATCAGAGACAGCAACACGGCTATTTGATTTGCGATCATGCTGTTGGCATTTTATAAAATGTTTTGCTTAGTCATGATTGTGTAGCAATTGTAGACGTTTATGTATAATATTGTACTATCCCCTGGCTCACCTGTTATCCAGCAAACACAAGGAGTGACTGTGGGTGGGGCTATCCTCCCAGCCCTCTAGCTCCACGAGCACTCCCTCTGCGGCATTCGATGTTGCCGGCTCACGCACCTGGTCAGGCTCATGATGTAAAGCGGGCTCCAGGGTGATGACTCCCTCCAACCACTTTCTCGGTCCAAGGTTTTTTATCCCCCATTGAAAGCAACTTAATTGCATAATAAATAAATACATAATCATTCAAGTATTAAAAACATCGTTAAAATAGTCCATGTGACTACAATGGTTCAAACTTAATGTTATGAAGCGACGAGAATACTTGTATGCAAAAACAAAACAAAAATAATGACTTTATTCAACAATTTTGTCTCTACCCTGTCAGTCTCCTACACAGTTGATGCAGTGAACGCAGTGCAGCGCTTCTGTGTTTTTATCCCAATTTCGGCTCAGTATTGGCCGATGCTGGCCGGTTTCTAGCCTTTTATACTGCTGGATGTACTGTAATATATAATAAAACACAGAAAGACATCAGCAAACATTTCCCATTCCAGGACTAGCTAAATAATTTCAACTTACTCTGTACAGTGACCAAATCTACAAGATAAGTGTGAGAGACTCATTGCATTTGGGATTGTTCTGTAATTAGGATTTACTGGTCAAAAGTTGTTCAATATATGAGTTGAATGTTTGGATCAGAGTTACAATCGGTTGCCTTGTCTTTGACTTTAGGTCTTCCAATTACACATTTGCCAAACAAATTCGCTAGGCGGTTATTTGACATCCTAGCCTTTGCTGCTTGGTAAAATATATTGTTATCCTGGATCAGTGATTAACTCCCCCACTTTATAATAATGGCATAAGATTATTAGAGAAATTATTCCTTAAATATTTCTAATATGTGTTACTCACTCGTCAACTGAAGATTTCCTTTAGGTCTGGACCCTGTATTGTATTAATGTATCTTTAAGTAATATTTTGAGGTTTGGTTTATCATAATGCTCCTGTCTCTCTTTTTTTCCTCACTGTAATTGCTGGGCTTTGTTTGTTTGTTTGGTTTTTGCTTAGGTTGTTAATGGTTGAAATGTTGATTAAAAAGGTTCAATTAAAAAAAAAATCTACAAAATACATCTGCAAGGTGAACAAGTTGGTAGTATTGTCCCCTTTTATGCTCATTGTTGATTGGCAAGTCCTGCAGACTGGGGTGATTAACGAGCCATTTTTTTACAGAATCCAAAAAACTTCCACACTGGCGAGATAACTTTCTTCGGGTGCGGGTAGAGTGTCTTGTCTGTCATATCCGATGACATGGTTTTCACGAGTTCACACTTACAAATGATTAGATAGAATAAAAAGTATGAGTATTTGGCATGCTGTCCAGGGGAGGGCTCCGAGTTCGGAATATTGCCCGAACCCAGAGTACTTCCCCGAATCTTTGGTTAGGATAGTAACCAGGCAAGTGTGAAGAGATGGGGTGGTGGAGGGATGCAGAAAAACTGGAGAGGAACATAGGTGAGTCGGCTACGTATTTATAGACCTCCTCTTATGCTGATTGGGTAGATCATTTCAATTTGCTCTTCCAGAACTTTGTTAATAAAACATCATGTACGTGGCAGTAGCAGTTGCGCACTGTGTCTGCTTGTGTTTTATGACAGGTGGCAACCAGCGTTAAGGCACTATACCACCACCTACTGTAAGTTGGAATGTCAACCAGATACTGGCACTGGATTATTTATGTGTCATTATCATATGTGTACTACTCATTTTAACGATTACGGTTATCACCAATACTGGTATATTGCGACACCCCTAAGTAATAAATAAATTTTATTCTATAATTTATCAGTAATATAAAACACACCACACCAACGTAAAAAAGGGGTTTACTATTCCCCAACTCCCTTGTCTGTTTATTAGTAACATTTATTTCTTTAAAATCACAAAAATACAGTGCCCTCTAAAATTGGCTTACAGATTATTTTTCAAGTACTGCATGGCTGAAGTAATTCCAGGTCTGTTGACCGCATTACAGTTCTAAGACCACCACTTATCCACATACTGTATGCAAGATCAAGTGAGTAGATTGATGCCACTCTATGTTCACCTGCATAGGTCAGATAACCAATCAGACAAAATTGTTCTGGCGCCAGTGCTGCACTACAACTCTTATTGAATCAAGACTAGTTTTTCAAGAGGTTCTCAAAAACTTAAAAAAAAAAAAAAAGCTGATAGGGAAGCAGAATTGATTAACCATCAAATCTTCCAATATGGACAGTCAATGAGTCACGCTAAGAGGACCTCTTAGAACTTGGATTTACCTCTGAAATGTTGGAACTTCAGATTCCTTTGTTGTTATTTTTAAGTTTTAAGTTTTTTTTTTATACATGTTTGATTGCAGTTACATCAATCTTGGATCAATGCTTTGTCTGTCCACATAAATGGTCCCTCCATGGGATTCATTTTAAAACACTACAAGCTGCATCTGCTTCTCTGCAAGATTGTCCCTCTTCCCAAATCTAGTGAAAAGCATCCAAGTTAGTTAAGGGACATGTTTTGTAGAGGTATCAGGCGCCACTCTTCTTGTCAATAGATGACCCTGCTAGGACTCTTGTCAGTTGATATCCTAGAGTCCTCTGGTGTAGCATCAGACAAGCGGCCACTCCGCAAACGACTCGGGCCAGGTGTAACAGTTTCAGCTAATTGCCTCATTAATGATTAAGCACCTCCAGCCTGCTCTAGCACTTCGCTTTGTGGGGAGCAAATTGTTCTGATTGGTTTGATGCTGTCAATTATTGATGAGACAGCAAGCTCAGATCCTAGCACCTGGGCTCGAAGCTTCTCAGAGAGCAGTGTCCTCCGTTACACTGCACTCTTCATTGCCAGTGATAAAAACAAAATTCCCACTTTAATGGTAATATCCTGTCCATGGGTCACATTGAAAATCTCGAGTTTGTAGTCTCAGAGGACGTTAACAGAGCTCAGTGTTACATAGATAGCTCTGTAGATGAATACATTCTGGACATGGAAACTATTCTGAAAGTTGCATATTCAATTTCGAATCTGGGGTTGCTCTGAGATACCTATGGTCATGAAATAATTATATAAGTACAAACCCGATTCCAAAAAAGTTGGGACACTGTACAAATTGTGAATAAAAAAGGAATGCAATAATTTACAAATCTCATAAACTTATATTTTATTCACAATAGAATATAGATAACATATCAAATGTTGAAAGTGAGACATTTTGAAATGTCATGCCAAATATTGGCTCATTTTGGATTTCATGAGAGCTACACATTCCAAAAAAGTTGGGACAGGTAGCAATAAGAGGCCGGAAAAGTTAAATGTACATATAAGGAACAGCTGGAGGACCAATTTGCAACTTATTAGGTCAATTGGCAACATGATTGGGTATAAAAAGAGCCTCTCAGAGTGGCAGTGTCTCTCAGAAGTCAAGATGGGCAGAGGATCACCAATTCCCCCAATGCTGCGGCAAAAAATAGTGAAGCAATATCAGAATGGAGTTTCTCAGAGAAAAATTGCAAAGAGTTTGAAGTTATCATCATCTACATGTGCATAATATCATCCAAAGATTCAGAGAATCTGGAACAATCTCTGTGCGTAAGGGTCAAGGCCGGAAAACCATACTGGATGCCCGTGATCTTCGGGCCCTTAGACGGCACTGCATCACATAGAGGAATGCTACTGTAATGGAAATCACAACATGGGCTCAGGAATACTTCCAGAAAACATTTTCGGTGAACACAATCCACCGTGCCATTCGCCGTTGCCGACTAAAACTCTATAGGTCAAAAAAGAAGCCATATCTAAACATGATCCAGAAGCGCAGGCGTTTTCTCTGGGCCAAGGCTCAATTAAAATGGACTGTGGCAAAGTGGAAAACTGTTCTGTGGTCAAACGAATCAAAATTTGAAGTTCTTTTTGGAAAACTGGGACGCCATGTCATCCGGACTAAAGAGGACAAGGACAACCCAAGTTGTTATCAGCGCTCAGTTCAGAAGCCTGCATCTCTGATGGTATGGGGTTGCATGAGTGCGTGTGGCATGGGCAGCTTACACATCTGGAAAGGCACCATCAATGCTGAAAGGTGTATCCAAGTTCTAGAACAACATATGCTCCCATCCAGACATCGTCTCTATCAGGGAAGACCTTGCATTTTCCAACATGACAATGCCAGACCACATACTGCATCAATTACAACATCATGGCTAAGTAGAAGGATCCGGGTACTGAAATCATAAAGAGGAAGATGCGACAAAGAAGACCTAAGACAGTTGAACAACTAGAAGCCTGTATTAGACAAGAATGGGACAACATTCCTATTCCTAAACTTGAGCAACTTGTCTCCTCAGTCCCCAGACGTTTGCAGACTGTTATAAAAGGAAGAGGGGATGCCACACAGTGGTAAAAATGGCCTTGTCCCAACTTTTTTTAAATGTGTTGATGCCATGAAATTTAAAATCAACTTATTTTTTCCCTTAAAATGATACATTTTCTCAGTTTAAACATTTGATATGTCATCTCTTTCATCGCTTTCCTGTAGCTCAGTGGTTAGAGCATGGCACTAGCAATGCCAAGGTCATGGGTTCGATCCCAGGGATTGCACATATTCTGATACAAATGTATAGTATAATGCAATGTAAGTCGCTTTGGATAAAAGCGTCTGCCAAATGCATAAATGTAAATGTAAATGTAATCTCTGTTGTATTCTGAATAAAATATTGAAATTTGAAACTTCCACATCATTGCATTCTGTTTTTATTCACAATTTGTACAGTGTCCCAACTTTTTTGGAATTGGGTTTGTATAAAAATATTAAGTATGAAAAATTATATAAGTATGTAAGACTGATGCTGGACTGTCTGGACCAAGAGAGGGCTACTCTTTGATGAAAACAAAGAAAATTAATATTTGAACTCTCTCTTGCAAAATTAGCATCCCCATCCGAGACGCAATCACACCTCGATCACACCTCAGCATTTCCTTAATCTACATTCCCTTTCCTTCACCCCCTCTTCCCCCATCTCTTCTCTCTACATGCAGAGATGACCTGAAATTAACCCAAAATCTATATGGTTTAATGTGAACAATTATCACACAATGCTATACATGTTTGGTATCATTTGAAATGTCTCAGTGCAACTGGTACAAAGGTCTCATTCCCACAAAAGTAAACCAGAAGGTAATAAAGGTTTTAAGAGTTTAGAGATACTTTGCTCCCTGCAGTGGGTGTGTCCCCTTTCACAGGGTCTTTCACGCAAATGGCTTTCTGTCTCCAAAAAGGTGTAAATTACTCAATCTGGGACCCTGATTAATGCAAATTCCCATTGTGAACTCATGTTTCCATTTGAAAGAACTTTCTGTCTTGGTCTGAGTATTTAAAGAGACGTTGCAGGAGGCTCAAGTTGATTCTGTAGTCAGATCAGCCCACATTGCTGAATGTCCAGGACACTCAGCAATGTGCATTTTTCTAATGTCAGGTACGCATCTTTTACTCTATTTCTGAGCATTTGATGTTTTGTATTGATCATCTTTGAATTGATTATGTAATTGGCATGATACATTTACATGACTAATAAATTGTTATATTTGGTTTTGTTCTGACATTTAATTTTTTTTCTCAAGTAGATTTAGTGAAGTAATGTTTCTGCAAATCGGTGTCCAGAGTTAAGTACATGTTTGGTCTCACGTTAGATAGAGCATAAAGCACATCAAGTGAGATTCTAGATTTCTGAGTAACTGCTCGACGTTTAGTTAAGTGGTAGTTGTTATGCAGTCGCTTATAGGGGGCTACTGTACATGGGTACCTTTTAACAATTGAAAGCATGGGTGTCATTGTTAAATTGCTTTAGCCATAACCTCTGATTACTGTTCTTTAACTAAGTTGTTATATAGGCGACTGTAGGGGGCTACATGGGTACCTTTTAACAATGGACGGCATTGTTAAATTGCTTTAGCCATAACCTCTGACTAATGATCGGACTGGCGAATTTGTGACTTTGAGACCCGCGTTACACAGCCGTCGCGATGCTCTCTATGTGACATAGATTCCTAATGAATGAGTACAATAAGAGTAAAGAGTTAAATAGAATAATCAGATGTCTAGATCAATTAGCATATAAATGATCAATAATAAATTGGCATTCTAACCTAAATTCGAGGTCATAATAAAATGGAGTCAGATAACAGTTTAATTGGAATTAAACTACTTTGCCACACTGAAAAGACTGAACACACAAGAAACCTTCCCCGCCTCATGGGAAACAGTCATTGGGCCAATTGGGCGGGCCTTACATTTCCTAACCACAACTCGTTTTTAACTTCGAAGAGATACATTTAAACGTTTTCAGCAAATCCCTGTGGATAACATGGGTAATTAGTGCTATTGGTTACCTTTGACACTCAGATGTAATAATGCATTTGTTTTGGGTTAGAGTAGGCCAGACATAAGCTTCTGAGGTTCTTAAGTGCTACTGCATTTGAAACTTATTGTTAACCCTCACTGAACAAAATGATGGTCCATTACAAGGTAGAAAACAAAGCTGAGAGAAATAGTAGTGAATGCATGTAGAAAAAAAAAAAACTCTAATATATGACTTGTAAAAGCATAGAGGAATGCTCAAATAGTAATAAGTAGTTTGTACTATGAACATGAAGCATGAGAAATGATAAGAGGTCAATCATGTTGCTTATGAAAAAGATGTGTGCTATAACTTTTCTAAGCAATAATAGTTATTTTTGCACGGTAGGGGTAAAATGGGCTAAAAAATCTCCCTAAACTTACATTAAAGTGTTGACCCGAGTCATATTTAGAGACTAGAGTATAATTTCTAGAAATTTGTGTGTGATTTCTTTTTAACTAGGCATTAGCAACCACATACTGTAGCAACTCGCTGGAAACCACTCTGAACTCTTTAGCAACACCCTGTCCCTGACAACCACCCCTTACACCTTTGCATTATGCTGTGAATTATACACAGACAAACACCACTCTTGTCAGGCATTGGTTGCAGCAGGAGCGAGGATGCATTGAGGCAGGATCTATTTGCAGCAAACGTATTTATTTACAAAAAAAAAGAAAAAAGAAAAAACAATACATGTAGGGGTATAAGCGATGAATTATTATAAGTGCTGGAATTATTAGGTTTTGAGATATTGAGCTTCAAAGTTTTGGATTCCATATAGCAAAAATTATATGGGAAACAAGTTTCTTTCAAACATGAAAGTGACAGGGACCCTAAATGTATTCTAAATGTACAATATCAAAATCCTGTCAAATTTGTAAACGGGGTTCCCTTTCGAATGGAACTATACTCTGCGTTTGCAGTAAACGCATTGGGGAATGTCATGTGACCCAGGTGTCCGAAAGTGAACTATCAACAACTCCAATCCCTATTGGCCGGCGACAGCCTATGACGTAATACGGCATGACCCGGTAGTATAAAGGAGCGCCTGGAGAAACAATCAATATCTCATCGTCTTTTGGTCCTGTTCTGTCTGATCGCGACTATATCGACTCTGGTAGGGTTTTTATATATGCCTTACAAACGTTCAAGAGAGTGTGTTTATCCATGTCCCAGGGTTTGACAATTTATATACACAAATTTTCTGGGCGTTTTCTGTCTGGAGAGGAGCGCGCATAGACAGTGCTTGAGGGCACTGTCTGTGTGTTTGTCTGTTGTTTACTGTGAACGGGACGCTCCATTCTCGTTTGGCACTCATGGTGATTCTAGCCCCGTTTGTGCTGAGGCATAACAGCGGCTGCAATCATAGGGCTCGCAGGTGAGCTCGTTGAAAGGTTTGAGAGAATGGTATTCTCTCTCTCTAACTTCCCCGGGGCTGACGAGAACGAGTGGATGACGATGACGTTCGTGTTTGACGTCATCGCGTCCGGCGGCGAGCGCTCCTCTGGCTGTTGTGTGTCCGCGGGGCTGCTGTGTGTTTGGGATGCGCTTCTCGGAGGGCTGCAGCTGCCGTGAGAGCGCGTTAAGAAAGGGGCTGCGCGCAGACAGCTCGACGAGCGGTTCCTTTCTGTCCATTAATGCAGCAGCTTCTATGACTTTTCATTCCTTTCTAAACTCGGCGTTTGAGATCGGGAGGGCATGGAAAAACTCCTAGCCGTTCAGATTTGTATCTGAACCCAGACAGACGGGAGGAGGAAGGAGCGAGAGTGAGATGGGTGATCGATTGTAAACACCGTTACGTTTATAATCGATTCCCCAGCTACATAGGGTGATATTGTATCTACCCTCTCCTCTTCTTCTTCCACCTCCTGTGTATATATATATATATATATATATATATAGATATAGATATATGTCTATATGTGTGTGTGTATATATATTTAAACATATATCATGCTCAGATGCTTCTTATGGTCAGACTGATGGCTGGGCCCATAGTGATTATTTCTGTCGGCCCGCTATTTTTGTTTGATAGTAAGAGGATCTTTTAGGCTTAAAAGAACCTTAGATTCCATCCTTTCATGTAAAAAAGGAGCATTAGGAGTCTTCGGTCTTTGAGCAGCAGGAGGGTCTATATTTTATGTGTTTAAAATAAGACCTTATTTTCCTGTATAGTTTTTCTGAGCATGTAGTTAAAAAGGGGTTTTTGGGCAAACTGAAGTTGATAGACTGGCTAGAATATATGTTGTGCAGGCCACAAAATGGCCGCCTCTTAGCCACCTGTTTAGAGTAGCTTCTAATCTGCTGTTTGCTAGAGTAGTTTGAGTTAGCACTCGTCACTTCAGTTATGTATGTTTAGGCAGCCCTAATCGGCCACCTGACATTGTTTGCTTGTGAGCTTCACTTTCTTTCTCTTGTCCATGAGATTTGGAGGTAAAGCCCAGGCTTCACTAGGCTTGTGGCCATGTAAGAAGGCCCGTAGCTTAGCGGCCAGGCTAGAGCTAGGTTAGGTGTGTTATTTACATATACATAAAACATTTACATATAACCCTATGTATACTATCCCTTGTCAGGTTGTATAGTTCCTAGTTCTGGCCTCCTCCCGAGGGAGTTGTTAGGCCGTATGCCCATTATCCTCTTGCTATGTAGGTGCAATTGTTGAGTTTAAAGCCCTCTGCATCGCAAGTGATCCCACCCACCCGTCACACAGCTTCTTCAGTCTGCTGCCATCAGGGAGGAGACTGCGGAGTCTCCAGGCCAGGACCAGCAGATTGAAGGACAGCTTCATCCATCAGGCTGTCAGGAAACTGAACTCGCTCCCAAACTTGCCCCCC
>RJVU01063416.1:1023776-1034644 GCA_003731715.1 Anabarilius grahami | reverse complement strand
ACCCCCCCTCCCACTAACATACGATGACATGCACCAGTCACTTTGTGCAGCATTGGTCTACTCACTACCTCATTCACCATGGAACTGACGTCATTCTACCACCTCATCAGTCAGTTTAAATATAATAACTGCTCTTGAGCCCTTTTGTCACTTTAATCAGAATGAATAAGCCAATCTTTTTATCTGCACTGTTTGTTCACTGGTTTGCACTATATCTGCCATGTGCCTTGCGCTGCTTTATTTAACTTTATTTATTTATTTTTATATATATATATTTTTTATTATGTCTTTTTTTACATCCCCTTATTGTATAGTTATATCTTATATTTTATATTGATCTTGCATAGTTATATCTTATATCTTATATTTTATATTGATCTAGATTCTTAAGCTCTACTGTTTGCGTTACTCTCAGACCCCCGGTGCATACAGATAACACTATTTCGATTCTCTGTATGTATGTACTGTACATGTGGAAGAATTGACAATAAAGCAGACTTGTACTTGTACTTGTACTAGGTTGTAAACTGTTTTTAGACTTCCTGATGCTGTTATCTCAGGTGGTAGGCCCTTATCTTTGCATAGATAAGTCATGCTTTGTGTGCTAGGCCCCACTTTCTAGAACTTTTATGCTATGGAAAATGTGTTTTTTCCTCTGAGCTACTTGTTTTCTTTAATCAAGTTTTAGTTGACGTTGCTAGTGTTTAGCATCCGTCCTCTATGGCTCAGTACAGATTTGAGAATCTGTAGGGAGAAAATTATTTTCCTCTATGAAGATAGCATATACATCAAAGCGTTGTGTTTGCTTTGAAGCTCTAGACTTTTGCCTTACATTTTATGTGAGTTTACTTATGCTGCCACAGGTTAGCACCTGTTCTCATAATAGCAGGCTTTTTCATGTAGCTGCTTTTGGAGACATTGGCGACCTAATATTCCCCATTTGTAGGTTTATTGGTGTTACTGAGTACATCACCTGTTGGATTGCATACTCAGGGTAGTATAGAACCACTTTTTGAGAAAAGTTGGTTTCTATTAGCTCCCTTTCTGTGAAATCTTGTTAACAGTTATATTGCATATCACTTTGATTGTAGGCTCTTATGGTTAATTAGCCTCCTTCTAGTTAGCAATTGTATTTCTAACAAGTGCTGTTAGCTGATCATAGTTTGCTCACATAGTATACAGTATTTCACGAGCTGAAGCCACGTGTCATTGGAATGGTATTTACATTTACATTTACATTTATGCATTTGGCAGACGCTTTTATCCAAAGCGACTTACATTGCATTATACTATACATTTGTATCAGAGTATGTGCAATCCCTGGGATCGAACCCATGACCTTGGCATTGCTAGTGCCATGCTCTAACCACTGAGCTACAGGAAAGGTATGCCCCAACAGGCCTCCTTTCTAGTTCACATGTTGGCACAGTTTGTGTTTTATTCTGCAAACAGGCTGAACGCCACTTGTTGCTGACATTGTAGGCCCCACGGGGCCTCCTTTTTTAGCTGACTTGTTGACAGGATGCCTGGGAATCCGAGAACCCATACCACCATCGGCCACACCCCACCTCTGTTGAGTAGGCCTTAAGCAGGCCTCTCGTGGAATATGGCGGCGTAATATGCATTCCTTCTCTAAGAAGTACGTTAGTGGTTTTTCACTGAATGCATGGCCTGATGGTTGATATGGTCTTGGACTGGCATAATGCCACATGTTTACTACGGTAGGCCCTAATAAGGCCTCCTTTTAGTTTACATGTTGACACAGTGTGTGTTATATGGACAAACGGGCTGAATGCCACTTGTTGCTGAGATTGTAGGCCCTATAGGCCTCCTTTTTAGCTGACATACTGGCAGGATGCTTGTGAATCCAATACCACCATCGGCCACGCCAAACCTCCGTTGAGTAGGCCTTAAGCAGGCCTCTCCTGGAGTATGTGGCGTAATATGCACTCCTTTTAGAAACTAAATCTTTGAATGCATGGCCTAATGGTTGGTATTGTTATGGTCACCACCTGCTGATGCCACGTGTTTACTAAGGTAGGCCCTATGGGCCTCCTGCGTAGCATGTTGGGAGTTCAGTTGTGTACTCCTCTCTCTTTGTGAGTAATAAGGTGCTTTTTCCGAGTACTGTTCTGAGTGGCTGACCTCTCAGGGGGAGTTCTGATGGTAAAACCTTACTGAGGTTTGGTTATAACTACATCAGCCTCCTTGAGTCTGGGCGGGCACTTTACAGTTTAACTACTGTCATTGAGTCATATGTCCTGCTCTTAACAGACCACCATTGAATGTCCTTCCATGATTATGTGCCCACAGTAGCCTTAGGCTGGTTTGTGCTCCCCTGTATCAGGGTTTCTAGCGCACAGTCTGTGTTTACTCTACAGTTGCTGAACGCCACTTGTCGCTGAGATTGTAGGCCCCACTAGGCCTCCTTTTTAGTTGATTTGGTGGCAGGATGCTTTGGGAAAAAACCTGACCACCTTAAAAGGCCACGCCCCACCTCGACGGATAGGCCCTAATCAGGCCTGTTCACGTTGGGTGGCAGCATTCTATGTATTTCTTCTGAGAAAGTTTCAATACTAAATACATGGCTTTTGGGTGGACTGGTTATGGCAGCCACTTGCTGATGCCATATGTTTACTAAGGTAGGCCTCTTCTCGGCCTCTGGTGTAGCATTTGGAGCTCAGCTGCATACTCTTCTCGCTGTGAGAATTTATGGTGTTTGTCCGAGTACTTTGAGTGGCTAGCCCCTCAGGGTGTAAGCTGTGGTGAAACCTTACTGAGGTTTGGTTTAAACTGCATCCGTCTCCTTGAGTCTGATCTTACGCTAGTTGAGCTGATAGCCACCTAGATGTCTAAGGTGGATCTATTACATGCTCCTAGAGATGGCCACTGGACTTATACCATATGTCTAAAGGTTGCTAGGCCCTATGGGCCGCCTTTTTCAACATAGTGGTATATGTTGACGTGTATTTCTCTCTGAGAACCCTTATATACACTTTTGGTTGGCCAGGGGCCCAGATGATATTTAACCTCCTTTGTGTCGGTTATTTATCATTCTTCGGTGCCTAAGAACACTGCCACGAGCTGATGCCACGTGTCTGTTGAGGTGATAGGCCCGCACGGGCCTTCCTCGAGTATGTGTTGGCGTATGTTGTACTCCTCTTGCTTGAAAGAGTAAAAAGGGTGCTTTTACTGAGTACACTGCTCGTTGGATTGTGTTGGGTAGATTATCATGCGGGCGCTTTGCAGCCTCTTATGCTGCCATTGAAGTTGCCTGTCTGCTGCCAGCAAGACAGGTGTTCAGAGTGGCCCCGCCAGGCCACTTTCTGAATATACTTCTGTATCATATTCAGTTACTTTCATGCTGTAGGCCCCTCTTTGGCCTCCATGAGTGTGTGCCCTTTGCATGGTCTACCTGTTAGGTGAGCTTTGTACTTCCCTTTTAGAGTTATGTTTGTAATAGTGCTTAGCTCCCTAAGCTGATCATGGTGGTAGGCCTAAATCAGGCCTCCTCCTAAGATTCAGCCCCAGGCTGGTTTGTGCTCCCCTGTATCAGGGTTCTCTAGCGCACAGCCTCCTCAGTGCGTTAATTAAGCACTGAGTAGATCCTAGGATGAGCGGATTATCTCCCCTCAATAGGAGGGTTCATAGCACTCAGCTGAGTTCTGCTTTCCAGGATGCCCGTCTCTACGCGTGGGTTTGAGTTGGTTTCTGCCTCTTTGCAGTCACTCTTACTTACTATCTTCTATGAAGAATGCGTTTTTAGAGGCTCTGTATTCAGACAGGATTGGCCAAGACTAAGTTTGTCTCGTGACAGACCAGGTCGGCCTCCCTGGTGGCATTGGGGGTGACTTCGTTCCCCTCTAGTGACTGGCCTTCTAGTGACGAGGTTCCCTTCGGTTCCTTGGCCACATTCCCTTAAAGGGACCACTTTCTCATCGGAAAAGCTGGTTCCAGACGCCTTAGCAGCTTCTGTAGGCCCTCTGAGGAAGGCCTTCTTGAAGTTCAGCTTGGGCTGTTGGCCAAAGGGAATGCTGTCACTGACAGCCTGGTGTGACCCGAGGGGGAGTTGCCAAGCAGTTCTCTAACTGCTCTGGAGCCTTTTGTCTCAGCCATATTTCTTGGCAGGCACTCTCCTCAAGCATGGCGGCGTGGGTATATTGTTCCCCAATGCGTTTACTGCAAACGCAGAGTAGAGTTCCCTTCGAAATGGAACGTCTCAGGTTACGTATGTAACCATAGTTCCCTGAGAACAGGGAACGACACTCTGCGTTTCCTTGCCATGCTTCGGGTTGCCTGCCTGCAGAACAGTCCCTCAACACGATAGATACTGACTGTTTCTCCAGGCGCTCCTTTATACTACTGGGTCACGCCGTATTACGTCATAGGCTGTCACCGGCCAATAGGGATTGGAGTTGTTGATAGTTCACTTTCGGACACCTGGGTCACATGACGTTCCCCAATGCGTTTACTGCAAACCAAAGTCTCGTTCCCTGTTCTCAGGGAACTATGGTTACATACGTAACCTGAGACGATTTTTGGAATGGGTCAAACGTTGTCAGTAAATGAAGACTGTTATGTTCACTCTTACATCCAACAACAAAACATCTCAATAACTTACCAGACATTGTTGTTGCTACAGCTGCTCGACCCGGAGAAAATGGCGGACAGCGTACAGCTTCCTGAGGGCAGGAACTATGGTAATACAGGACTGTCAATCAGCGGCCGTGGGCGGGGCATGAGTAATGTGACGTTACATTACTCAGAGAATCAAAACGGCTTGTCTAATGAGACTGCTTTGGTTTAATGGGGATTTAAAAAAAAGGAGTGGGTGGATTTTTATCATTGTGGGGTGGTTGTGTTCACACACTGCTAACACACATTTATATCCAAACACCTTGTAAAAGTGGATTTTGCATAATAGGTGACCTTAAAATGTATGCCAGAAGGACTTTTTAAATTAATAATTAAAAATAAGTAGGCTATAATATAATTAGTATTAGCAGCCTATTATTAATAAAAAGTAAAATGTAATTATAATAAATATAAGTAGACTGTAATAAATAAAAAAAATATCAAGATGGCGCCAGCATGTTGCACGGCAAGCCATCGGGTCCTGAGCATTTTAGAGATTGTTTATGTTTGTCTGATTTTCATGATGTTGTTTCCGCCTGTTACCTCATCTGTATTGAGCTATGATCGCTTGAAACTACTGGAAATCAAAACCTTAATTACTTCTGAAGACTGGTATTTCACAAACGATGTAAAAACTTCTAACCTCCCCAATCACCTTCTGCATATTCCGCCAGAGATCTGCCGCAGTTACCGTGGCTTCTTCTCCAAAAAGAAGCGTCATAAACGACGAGGAAAACATGGGGGTTGGTTGGCAAGAACTACAAAAAATAAACGGACAAACCGGGCGAATGATGCTCGGTTCGTTTGGTCATGGCTTCGGCCGGTTTATCCTGTACGGCCTTTGGCCATTACTCGGCGTGTGTGGGTCAAGCCTCATAAGCGGAATGAACCGTTGGCTCACCGCTATGTAATGGATCTACAGTACTCATCAATACCTCATTTTCGCCCATTGGATCTTATTGGAGTCAATGTGAGGTCAGTGAGAAACAAAACTTTTATACTTCGCGACTTCATGGTCTCTAAAGACTTGGATTTCCTGTTTTTAACTGAGACATGGCTTGAACCGTCGGACAGCTGTTTTCTTACAGAGCTGTTACCTGCGAACTATAATGTTTGAAACTCCCCGAGACTGTCTGGTCGAGGTGGGGGGGTGGCTACGCTGTTTAAAGACCATTTTAAATGTTCTGTTGCATCAGCAGGGGAATACTCTTCCTTTGAGGTACAGCTGTTCAAACTAAACCTGGCACAGACTCTTTACTGCGCTCTCATTTATCGTCCTCCTAAATATAACAAGGACTTCACTCAGGACTTCGCAGATTTTCTCTCACACATTGTACCCATTACGGACAACCTCTTAATTGTTGGGAATTTTAATATTCATCTGTGCTGCTCATCAAACCCTCTCGGTCAGCAGTTCTCTGATCTCATTGACT
Source organism: Anabarilius grahami (assembly GCA_003731715.1). Taxonomy (NCBI): domain Eukaryota; kingdom Metazoa; phylum Chordata; class Actinopteri; order Cypriniformes; family Xenocyprididae; genus Anabarilius; species Anabarilius grahami. Next base: position 1,028,576 of record RJVU01063416.1, on the reverse strand, counting down.
CTTTTAATTTAACACAATTTGTTCTCTATGCCACACACAGTCATGGGCATACTCTCGATCTGGTTTTATCCATGGGGTTACCTATTAAGGATGTGGCTACAGAGGATAATTTCATATCGGACCATAGACCAGTCGTTTTTAGATTTGATCTAGCCGTTGACCCATCAAAGAGATCATTTACAGATGTTTATTTTCATTCGATGACTGAGTCAATGGCAAATCATTTTGCCGAGGCGTATGCAAATAGCCCTATTTCATCGTTACTAGAAACTGCTGGACCTCTGATGGACACGGATGAATTGACTGTTGCTTTTAATTCAGTCTGCTTGGACATTATAAAAGAAATCGCCCCAACTAAGAAGAAAAAGCCTAAATCTTTGCCTCAGCCTTGGTTTAATGATGATACAAAGGCTCTTAGACAGGTTTGTTGACAAGCTGAACGTAGATGGAAGAATGATAAATTACAGATTTCTTTTGAATTATTACAGGTATCCCTTAAGAAATATCAGTATGCTGTTAAAGCTGCTAGAACTAAATATGTTTCAGAGTTAATAAATAGATCTCTTCACTGTCCCAAAACTTTGTTTAGTACAATAAATTCAGTACTTAATCCATCTATAGCTACCTCTACTGATTTCTCTCTTTACATTTGTGAGGATTTTTTGACTTTTTTCCAAAGGAAGATTGAATTAATCAGAGAAGATATCACACCTTCATGTTGTGTTATAGCAGTTTTCACCCCAAACTCCTGTACATTTGATCATTTTGACCCAGTCTCTCTTCCAGCTCTGGAGGATATTATTAGACACATAAAACTATCATATACTCCCCTAGATCCTATACCTCCTCGCTTTCTAAAAGATCTTTTCGTTATCTTGGGCCCTAGTATTCTATCTATTGTAAACAGCTCTCTGAGAAATGGAGTGGTGCCTCCCTGTCTTAAGCAAGCAGTGGTCTCACCAAAATCTGGCTGTAACCCTACAGAGCTGAATAATTATCGACCAATTTCCAAATTACCATGTCTCACAAAAGTATTGGAAAAAGTTGTTTTTTCTCAAATTTCTCCTTTTCTAATTGAAAATGACATTTTAGATAACTTCCAATCTGGTTTTAGAGCTGGCCACAGTACAGAGACTGTGTTAGTTAAAGTAGTAAATGATCTACTGATGTCAGTCGACGCTGGGCTGGGGGTTGTTTTAATTATGCTGGATCTCAGTGCCGCCTTCGACACGGTAGATCATTCAGTTCTTTTGAAACGCTTGGAGGATGAAGTAGGTTTTAAGGGGACTGCTTTAAAATGGTTTAAGTCATATTTGCATGAAAGAACATTCTTTGTGAATTTTGCAAATAACTCTTCTTTGCCGCCATCTTTAAAATATGGTCTTCCTCAGGGTTCTATTTTGGGGCCCATCTTATTTTCTTTGTACATGAGCCCTCTTAGCTCAATTTGCCGTCGTCATGACATCTCTTATCACATGTATGCTGACGACACTCAATTATATTTGCCTTTTAAAGTTGAAAATTTGAATTCGCTACAGCCTTTAGTACTCTGCCTTGATGAAGTCAAAATATGGTTATCGCACAGTTTTCTTCAGTTAACCCTTTGAGCGGTATGGTCCCACATATGGGATTTTGAACGTTCAGCGACGTCACATAACTGCCAGATTCAAACTGAGCTTTCACGCTCTGGCTGCGAGACGGACGCGCGCAGCTCTTGTCATATATCACAGCTATGCAGTGTTTTCAGCCACATAACGTTTCTTTTAAGGTTTCAGACATTTAAATACGCATAAGCACCATTAAAACAATATATTTAGAGTTTATAAAATACACACTGATGTCAGACATCAGTGGAAGGAGCAATAACAATCCATTCATATACAATTTGCCGACATTTACTCATATCAGACACACATAATGGGCCCAAGTGTCTACAAAGTTTACTCTATTATTCTTCCAGTTCACCAGCCACTTACTTGCATATATTTCAGGAGAAACTGATGAATTCACCTGCTGTAAATCCGACTGACAGGACTCTGCGAACTGCGGGGCAAACTAAGATGGCGGCGCCCATCTCGCGTTATAGATCAAGATAAAGATCATTTATAAAGGCTTTTAAACGACAAAACACACTCACTTACACATATTTGAGGATCGGAATATCAGATAGTTGATGACATGGTAAGCAAGTTTGTGAATATTTTAAATAAAAAAGGAAAAACAAAATAATAGCGATCCACCTGACATACAGTGTTATTGTGGCTGCGCTCAGCGCTCGTGACACGCAAGACGCGTCGCTATGGAAACATTAAAGTTAGAATATTTTAAACTCACGCTCGAAAAGGTTAAATGAGAAAAAATCTGAGATAATTATCTTTGGACCATCGCATCTTAAGGAAGCTATGTCTAGTGCTATTGCCCCTCTGGATATACCTATAAAAAATACTGTTAGGAATCTGGGTGTTATCATTGACTCTTCCCTCAGCTTTGACAACCAGATTAAGTCAGTAGTAAAGAGTAGTTTTTATCAACTTAGACTGATCTCCAGGCTGAAACCCTTCCTTAATACTAAAGACCTACAGGTCATAGTGCATGCATTTATCACCTCAAGACTGGACTATTGCAACTCTCTGTATGTTGGGATAAGTAAACACAATCTATCTCGTCTGCAATTAGTGCAGAATTCGGCAGCCAGATTTTTAACAGGCACAAAAATTAGAGAACACATAACTCCAGTATTATCTACTCTTCACTGGCTTCCAGTCCAGTATAGAATTGATTTTAAAATTTTATTGATGGTTTTTAAAGCTTTTCACAACATCGCCCCAAGTTATATCACCAACCTCTTAAAGGACCATACTCCAGTCAGGTCTCTGAGATCAGGAGATAAACTTCTATTGGCAGTTCCCCGCTCCTCCAAAAAATCTAGGGGCGATAGAGCTTTCATGGTCATCGCCCCAAAACTGTGGAACAGCCTCCCTTTGCAGATTCGGCATGCTTCAACTTTAGAAGGTTTAAAGTCTCAGTTAAAAACATATCTTTTTAATTTAGCGTTCGTTGAGAATAGACCATGTTTAGAGATAGCTTCTTGATGCTTTTATATATTTTTTTTCATTAGATTTTTCATCTGTCTCACCTTTATGTATTTTATTTTATCTTTTATCTGTTTTAAATTCCTTTGTATTAATTGGTTTGATATTTTGCTTTATGTCTTTGTGATATTGTGAAGCACTTTGGGCAATTGAAATTGCAGTAAAATGTGCTATATAAATGAATAAGGTTGAAGTTGAAGTATCAGTATTCTTAAAAAAAAATAAGTTGAAATTATGCAAACCGATGACTTTAACAAACACAGACTATTGATTAACATCCTCTGATAGTTACAGTAGGACTGTCTTAACCAAGTTTTCGTAAAAAAAATAATTTCCTGATGGAGAAAATGAAATAGGCCTACTATGAAAATCGTTTTAGTTATGATTTTTTTCCCCCATTTGATTTAGTCTAGTAAGTTTTGTATCAAATACAATGTAGTTTTTGGTGATCGAGATCTCCCAGCAGCAGCTCATTTTTCATCCGCTCACAGCTTATCTTGCCCATGAAATCCGCCATAGGCCAGCAAACCAATGAGAACGCGGGACGATGATGATGTTCCATAACAAAAGAGCTAAGGCGCAAAAGCTGCTGCAGATCAGTTTACCCGGAAGTCTCCATAACTGGCAGATTTAAAGAAAATTGCTGTCGTTTGGCAAATAAATAAATTACAGACAGTTACATATGCATTACCAACATTTAGGCTTTATGGTACACCTCAAACAAGGGATTTAATATAATTGATAGTGTTAATATTAATTGCAGAGTCCACGTATGGGTACGCAGAGCATTCGCAGCTTATATGGACTGCATGTATATATATATATATACACTACCGTTCAAAAGTTTGGGGTCAGTAAGATTTTTTAATGTTTTAAAAGAAGTATCTTCTGCTCACCAAGCCTGCATTTATTTGATTAAAAATACAAACAAAAACAGTAATATTTTGAAATATTATTCAAATTTAAACAGCTGTTTTCTGTCAATATACAGTAAAGTGTAATTTATTCCTGTGATCAAAGCTGAATTTTCAGCATCATTACTTCAGTCTTCAGTGTCACATGATCCTTCAGAAATCAATCTAATATGATGATTTGATGCTCAAGAAACATTCATTATTGTTATCAATGTTGAAAACAGTTGTGTACACATTTTTTTCAAAATTCTTCGATGAATAGAAAGTTAAAAAGAACAGCATTTATTTAAAATAGAATATTTTCTAACATTATAATTTTCTTAACTGTAACTTTTGATCAGTTTAACTCATCCTTGATGAATTAAAGTATTGATTAATTTGATTTCTATCCCCCAAAAATAAAATTAAAATTCTTACTGACCCCAAACTTTTGAACGGTAGTGTTTAATGTTACAATAGATTTAGATTTCAGACAAATGCTGTTCTTTTGAACTTTCTATTCATCATAGAATCATGAAATTAAAATGTAAATAACTGTTTTCAACATTGATAATAATCATAAATGTTTCTTGAGCATCAAATCATCATATTAGATTGATTTCTGAAGGATCATGTGACACTGAAGACTGAAGTAATGATGCCGAAAATTCAGCTTTGATCACAGGAATAAATTACACTTTACTGTATATTGACAGAAAACAGCTGTTTTCAATTGGAATAATATTTCACAATATTACTGTTTTTGTTTGTATTTTTAATCAAATAAATGCAGGCTTGGTGAGCAGAAGATACTT
>RJVU01063416.1:1012849-1023611 GCA_003731715.1 Anabarilius grahami | reverse complement strand
CAGAGAAAGTTGCCATGAAAGTAACATTTGGTTATCTTGACACATTGGTCACTTATTTTAAGGTATTTTTGTTTTGCAGATTTGCAGGCACTCCTTATTATTGTCATTTTGTTGGCTCTTAAGATATGCCACAAACAACACCAATATTACTATAATAGACATTTTGATTGTGTTGCTAGGCATACACACCCACATTCAGCCAGAGAGACAGGCAGCAGCAGCAGCAGCACACGGGTTCTCAACAGACGCTGATGTATTAGATGCATACAGCAGTGATTATTATACTGTGGGGCTGTTTAAACGAGACAAGGGATATTAACAAACTGTTGTGTGTGTGTTGCATGTATTCAAACCCTCTTGCAACTTGATTGATTCATATGGGACTTTTTTTGTATGCTGAAAGCTTGTTTTCTTAAAGTAGCAGTTACCGTACATATATGCCAAGCAGAAATAAGAGTTTTTGCCTAATGGCCCACCCACATGCAGGAAAGTGTGGGGAAGCATGAATCATCCAGCTGTAGCCTTCATCATTCCCAGCTCTGCCTTTTGGATACAACATGACTGAATTTAAAGCATACATTAGATTGTAATCCTGTTCTAAATAACCATGATGCTTAAAAACAAGCACTTTGTTAAATACATAAAAACATGGTTCAGTATGTTTATTTTTTATTTTTTCTAAATGCCTAATGGTAAGATAGACTATGTGAACAAAAGCATATACATTTTGTTCAATTAAGGGCCATCAGCTGGATCTGGATCAGCCAATACAGGGTGAATTGAGAAAATTGAAAAACATACTGTAAATATGTCTTGATGGTCTGGTTTTTACTTATGTCTTTAGGAATCAGCGAAGGTACAGCCTTTCTCACAGCTCAACTTAAACAATATAAAATGATCAAACAGTTGGGTTCCTGGGTGATTAACTTTTTTTTTCAATTTCAAAGTCAATTTTAACTTGTATTTTATTCTTAGTCTTAATTTTAGATGCTTTTTATCAATATGATGTATTTAGTAAAACATTAAATAAACAAATACCTCCCAACCGACTAAAACATCTCGGGTTACCTGCGTAACCAATGTTCTCTGAATAGGGAACGAGATGCTGCATAGTGATGATGCAATGGGAAACGCCCACAGGCGGTGTTGATTGTGTGAACTCATAATAGAATCACGGCACTTTATTGGCTGATAGCGTGGGTGCCGCCTCTGCGGCGCTACATCACTCACTCTTGATATAGTGAATGCGCCATCTTCTCCACAGAAGAAGCCCCCTTCATCAGCTAAAGGAACTTGGCAGCGAATTTCTTGAATTTGCCATTGTAGAGGAAAAAATTCAGATGATGCAGGCCCAATATGGGGCGCAGACCCCTGTCCTTCTTCGAAATGAGAAAGTAGCAGCTGAAAAAGCCGCGGTTCAAGTCCGAAGGAGGAACCTCCTCTATCGCTCCCTTCAGGAGGAGTGACGTCACGTCCTGCTGTAGAACAGAAGCCTCTAGGGCACTGTTTGTCACAGTGGGATAAACCCCGTCGAAGCAAGGAGGGTTGCGACGAAACTGGAGAGTGTATCTGAATTGGATACACCTGGCAGAAGCCTCCATGCTGCCAGGTGGTGAGACAGAGGTTGCATAGGATAAGGTCCCAGCAGGAGAAGAGGTATTGAGGGGAGATAGCCTGAAGCGTCATGCTCCGTCCTTCAATACAGGAGGATGTTGCTCGTAACCTAACTCTGTATCCCGAAACGCACACGGTGGAGGGTATAACAGGTTTAAGCTCTGAGAGCATCTCAAGAGGGAACAAATACGCTTTAGAGGCCATTCCTCACTCCTGAGATGGGGAAGCTCTCCATTTCCAGACCCAAAGATCAGGAGCAACCCAGGGGTGCCGAAGCAGTGGATTTATCTGGCTGCTTCAGGTCAATGCGCCTGCGAGGGCCTCGAGCATCCCAAACCGTGCGAGGTGGGAGATGTCTCAGCTATTCACTCCTCCTAGAAGTCTCTTTCCTGTGTGCAAGGTGGGCCCTGAGCATGAGTGGGAGGCTCACGGGCCCTCCTAGGCATGAACTGCTTAAGAACGGCCGATTGCGTCTTAGCAGTATTGAATTTATCGACCACTGAGTTGACCACTTCCCCAAACATACCTGAGTGAGAGATGGGGTCGTCCAGTAGGAAAACGTTTTCCTTTTCGCAAATCTCAGTGAGATTTAACCAAAGATGGCATTTGACAGCCACCAAACCTGCCATAGTACGCCCAACCATGCGTGTGGTGTGCTTAGTCGCATGCAGCACCAAGTCAGTAGCTCTGCGGAGCTCCTTGACTGCCTCCTGTGTCAGGCCCACATCCTCATACATTTCCTTAAGGACGTCCACTTGGTAGGCCTTAAAAAATGGCCATGGTATGAAGTGCCATCCTGCCTGACTAGCCGGGACTTCCAAGATGGAGCAGAAGGCGGCGAAAGATGAGTGGCCAGCGTGTACTCAACCGCTGGAATGCTAGTATAGCCCTGCTCCACAGAACCAGCCAGTTTGGTGAAGTCAGAGGCCACCGCCTTCGTCAGACGAGTGGAAAAAGGCTGCTTCCAGGATCTTGAAATCTTGTGATGAAGATCAATGAAAAAATGGCAGCTTCCTCCGAATAGCCTTAATTGATGGCTTAATTGTAAAAAATAAAAGTTGTGGTAAAGTTGCATCCTGCAGTGAGAAGTTAATTGCATTTTTGCACCATTGCTGATGGAGAAAATGCAGTCAAACCTCCAAAAAACTAAAAACTAAAATAAAATAGAAATGCCAGAAAATATTGTATCAAGGTAAATTAATGAATGCAAAGATGTTGTTATGACATAATGCTGAAAAGAATATTAAAATGCATGTGCAGGTTTGGCATTCACACACATTCAGCTCAATGTCTTTTTTTGTTTTGTTTTGTTTTGTTTTTTGATAGAGAGGGAGAAAGAGAGAGAGAGAGGTGTTTGTGAAGGATTTCAGGTAGTAGACATTAGAGGTGATGAGCGTTCTCCAGTGACATGGATTTAATTTAATCTGAAAATGGTGTTACCCCAAGCGGCGACCACTGTCGCTCCTAATCTAGGTGTGGATGATGGCCGACTCACACTCGCAGGGTGGTCACCCTACTTTTTGGTTTCTTCTGGACAAACAACCACCCAAACAGCCATGACTCACTTTACATCACTGGCAAACTCACTTCAGAGAGCGTCTCCTGTGTCCCACATGCACACAACCAATGACTCATCTATGTCTCTTTCTTTCTTCTACCTCCTTTCTATTCTCCTTACTTTCTCTCACTGCAGATATCACGGTGACAGTTGACGTGATGACTCCCAGCGCAAGGCCTTCCACAAAGCACAAGACCTCAACCTCTCTGAAGACGAAGCAACGAGAATCGAATCCATAATTCCCCCTTTTCCCCTGGCACTGTTCTTTAGAGCTGAATCCTTTGATAGATCCCTTTTCCTCGAATTGCACCTGCAGCTTCTTTTTCTACAAATAAACATATCAAACGGAAGAAAAATGGAAAATGGAAAAGTGAAAACAAGACTTAAATCAGAAGATGGCTAACCTTGTGGAAAGGATGTTATCCTGCTGCTGGAAACACTATTTTCTTTTCAGGTGAAAAACATCAGTGCATGTTATTGTTAGTACATCAGCAGACGTCGCTTCACGGCCACACTCAGCATCTTTGTAGGTGACTTTCTTCCAACACTGTAATTATTTCAACCAGGTACATATGTTATTTTTTGGGAGTTTCAATAATGAGTAATTGTGTTTTCAGCTTGTCTCAAGCAATCATTTCAAGTAAATTGCAAATAATAATTAAAGTTAAAACAAAGCAGGACCTGAATGAAGATTGCTCTCAGTCAAGCAAAGTCATTTTATTTTTGAGAGTAAAGATTTGCTATATACACCAATAGATGATTGGCCATTATTATTAAAATATACATGTCCTACCTACGTCATATTACTATAAACTGTATAAACCGCAGGAAGTTTGGCAATGAGTGATTAAATCTATAGCACAAATCTGCAAAAATTCTAAAATGTATTTGTTAAAATTATAATTATAAAGTTATACTTCTGTCATAATTTACTCACCCTCGGGTTGTTCTGTATTTTCTTTCTTTCTTTCTTTTGCAGAACACAAAATATTTAATATTGAAATAAATATTAGTCTATACAACATATACACTATTCGAAAACTTCTGGAGCCATTTAATATCTTTGTGTAAGGAACAAACCAAAGTGTAAGTTTACTAAAAACACAAAGTTTGCCACAACTCTCAAATCTTATTTGTATTTCTACATATTTAAAATTGCCGCTCCATATTTTGTTACAAAACATACTACAGTAGATTTAGTATCACTGGCATTAAATTTATACAAAAACAATTTTAAAAAAAAAGAGCAACATGAGGGTGAGTAAATTAATTCTGAGGGTGTGATAGAAGCAAAGATAAAAGATGTAAAAGAAAGGAGACACATACAGCATTTACTTGAACCATCCAGTTACTTATATAACATATTACAGAGTGTATACAATCTCAACTGGTTCAGTTGAATTTATTATAGGTATACATACAGACACCTTCCCTTCTGATTTTTTTTTTTCTGTTTTTTCTTTCCTTCCTCTTGAATCATCTCTCTGCATGTAAAAAAAAAATAGAGAGTTTTTTACTATGTGTGGCCCTCCATGACTCTATGACTGACCCATTAACCTACATTAGTAGGATGTGGGTGACCTCTTGGAGGAAAATCATTCAAAAATAATCTGAATTAATTCATGTCTGGGACAGTGGCTGATGCCTAAGCTGGTGAATGGATGAACAGCCTTGCCTTTCTGAGTTTAAGCACTGCAGCCCACTTTTTTAATGGATAGATTGGAGTATACACAAGCATAACAAAAACTTGGCTGGTTCTGCAGACATGGTGTGTTTGAAGATGCATGAAGTGCACGCAAACACATAGACAACTTTCCGAGGACCTTCATCATCACTAACACCTTCCTTTTTGTGAACTTGCTCATCTTTCAGAGACCAACCCAGCCAATGCACTAACATGAGTCCACACACCACACAAATTTACACTTCGACTGAACTAATAATGCTTTGGCTGGAACCACAGCTTACTAAAGAGATAGGAGAGTGGAAACAAAGAGTTTAGGTTTGTGTACATAATGTAAAACTATTATCAATAGTAATCTGCATGCTGATGCATAGCTGAAAGAGTACTGAAAGATTGGTCAAAGGCAAAAACTACATTCTAAATTAAGAAGTGATTAAAATTTTAAAGAATTGTAAAATTATAATCAGTGCCAGTTTTTCATGTTTCACCTCTTTTTTTATTTTCCAAGTTTAGAAAGTTTAATGCATTCTTCATTAAAGACTTTGAAACCAATAAGCAGTTGAATAATCATGCAGTTTATGTAGCTCCTAGCAGCAAGGAAAATGTGAAATGGGGCAGTCCAATTAAACAGCAGCACACAGAATGGTGCAGGGCAGCTTGCCAAAAGCCATCTATTTTACTGGTGTCATAAGGGATTTATACATCTCAGTGAGTCACTTACTAGTGACAATTAGTTCGCTTTGAGAGCGAGTGCTCAGACAGTCACCACACTGGGAATGAACAGACTGGAAGTGCTCTAATTCACATTTACCTTTGACCTTTATCTAAATCACAACAACATCTATGATCCACACCTGTATCTTACTATACTATACTAACTGATCCAGATGTACAGATTGCAGTTTAATACTGCCCTATTTTTTACCTCTAAAATCCATATTCAAAATCCATATTCCTATGATGACATAATTAATTTAGGAAGATCACACATCTCTCTTGTTTGCTCAACATTACATATCAACTTATCAACAATATGAATATGCAGTTTTACAAAGTAATTTATACAGATTTTTATTTTTATTTTTATATGAATTTTATTTTATTATGTTTTATGTTTATCTATATTAGCTTAATGTCCTGTCACTCCATGGCATATTAAATAATACGTTTAAGGAGTGCCCTTAATTGAATAATATATTTTACCAGGCTTTCTGGTAAAATCCAAGCAGACCATAAATTAAATGGGGGGAGAAAAAAAAGTCTGTCCTTTTTTTTTTTTTGTTATTACTGTTATTTAGTATTGGTTTCTTAAAGAATGCTGTCAAAATATGCTGCTCTGAGCTGTAGCTAAACATTACATAGACAAACTACATAATGGTATTATTCACTGTGCAAACAATAGGCTGTTAGTGTAATTAAAGGTCAAGAAATATTACTCATATACCCCGAGCTGAAGTAGATTAAAATGATGGATATCCTGATGGTAGGGAGGGAATTCTAGGTGTGTTGTCCCATTTCAGATTTACCTCCCCCATTCTCCATGCTATCTCTATCACTGCACGAGCCCAGATCACCCCTTTGTACACTCATACACAAACATGCACGGCCCTTCCATTTAATCAAGTGCTGGGCCACTCCTCTCTCCTTCACAGACATGCAAGCTGTCAGGACAGAGCAGCTCATTAATCTCCAGCCAGGAAGGCAAGAGCGAGTGGGGGAAATGGGCAGAAAAGTAATTTGTTTGTATTTAGAAAAAAAAAGGGGGTCAAGATAACAAGGGCTATCCCAATGGTATGACATAAAAGAAACTGTAAGAAAAAGAACACGATTTTGTTTATTTTTTGTTTGTTTGTTTATTGTTTTTTTCTTGGACACACAAAAAAGAGAGCACAAGAAATGTTTTGTTTTTTGTGTTTGTTTGTTTGTTTGTTTGTTTGTTTGTTTGTTTTTTCATGTCATGACCAGGCATGGAATCTGTTGTTGTGGAATTCCACAGAAAGCCCTGCAGATTTCCCCTGCATTTGAAAGAAAAGAAAAAAATAATCGACACATTCCAAATTCTTTATGTGTTCATTTGTTAATGTTTTGTGTAATTTAGATAATAGATTTTAAGGCTTTAATCATAATAAGCTGTGTCGTACAGGTCATTAGCAGTGATAGCATGAATTGTGTTATTATAGGTAGATGCGGATGAGCTATTACAGAGTTGATTCTTAGCAGGTGAAATAGCAAACTGTGAAACACATACAGTATGACTTGGAGGAATGTAAGCTGGTAAAATTAGCCATTGTGTCCTATTGCTTGGATTAGTCTCCCCCAGCCTTCTGGATTCTAGAGTTAATGCAAGGTGGAAAATAGCTATTGTGTCATATTGCTGTGGAGATTTGCACCCTCATCACTTGACCAGTTTGAAATCAGCTAGCTAGATAATTGTCAGACTTGACTGTCTACCCACAAAATGCTTTATTGTTCATTGGACTTACTGGTTGGGCTAACTAAGACTTATTTAATGAATTTTAAATGACTATACAATATTGTACAAAATTGTGTAGTATTTTGGATTAATGTGACATCTTAAAACTGTGGTTATCTTCTTATTCTGTTCAAGTGTGACCTATAGGGTGATTAATGGATATCATCTGTATTATTGTTAGAGATAAGCTCCAGACTGCATGAATGTGATCTGATGTGTTTAAAATTCTCTTTAATCGCAGAGACCTATACGTGCTCATGCCATGTTTGTCTGAGAAGTGGATTTGGTGGGGTAAGCCTTTATATCTTGTAGTTATATCTTTGAGTTAGAACTGTAAAGATTAGGGGCTGCTCTGAAGCAGACATGGTTTAAGTGTGGGTTCAGGAGGTCAAATGGATTACTTATGCAGACCACTCTTTAATTCCAACCCCTCCGTGGCGCCAGATCCTTCTCAAGCTCCTCTCTAAATCAACACACCCAAAACCTCCATTCATGCAAGCAGTCATCTCCACACATCACTCAATTGTCATGAACGACTTCATTCCTTCATTTTATGGTAGAAATCTGATGAATATGGTAATGTGTGTTAAAAATGAACAAGAACTACAACAGCAACAAATAATTAATTAAAAAAACACACAGGAGGAGAGGGACAGTGATGTAGAACTTTGTGAACAGGGTTCCTGATAAGGAGGGACAACTGTAACTTTTGTCCCATGATGATGAATTCCACCAGGCCCAAGAATTGCTAACTGTTGCCCTTTTTGTGAATAAGTATTTTGATTTTACTGAAATCTGCAGAGCTTTCTGTAGAAGCAAGTTACACCTTCAATAAAACCACCTGTTTTTTGACTTCTGACATATCACAAGATGCCACAACCCTGTAACCCAAAAAACGGGGCAATCAAGCTTTGTGTCTGTTAACCCCACAAATTTGGAATCATCTCTTCAGAAGCTTTAAGCTTTAAGAGGTTGAGGATTAGTCCAGAAATCAACTAATTTCTCAGGCCTTAATTTAGGTCATCCTTTCTATACCTGCCCCCAAAATGTATTTAAAAGATTTTTCTAAGAAGTATAATAATTCTGATAGGAGGGGATTCTTGAAAATATCAAGATCCTGGAAAGTAAACTGATGGGAGTAATAAATTGTCTGGAGACTGGAGACAGGTGGATTTCAGCTTGTGCCATTTCAGTAAGCAGTCTGACACCTTAATTTAGTCGATGTGCACCAGTGCCTGTTCATTAAGAGATGAGCCATTTCCTTTGGCATAAAGGGGAGGATGTCTTATGATATAAAGCTACTCAGCATAACACTTCTTCATGCTAAAGGAAAAGGCACAAACTAAAACGTTTACAGTTCCTTTTTCCAAATAACTTAGACCACACCAGATCAGCTTGTTTCCTTGAAATTAGCATGTTTGTGCATTATATTCTTCTGGTTGACCATGAAGAAAGCATGTGGTCTCCAAATGCAAACCAGAGCTTTCTGAATCATGAAAAAAGGTCACAGGTGAAAGTGTAAAAGTTTAGCGCAGAGTGCCTAGTTGACTGGCCAGTGAATCATTTGAATACAAGTTGCTAGTCATTTGCAAGGCTTTCTTTTTCTTAAATAAATAAATAAATAAATAAATAAATAACAGGAATTAAGGGTTCAAATAAAAATCGAGGTCAAACTATAATTTTCATTTTTTAAGTACTGCCGCTTGGGCACAATTAAAAATTATTGCTCCTGTTGTAAAGCTGTCTCTCCAGGGGCTCGCTCTTTCAGCCAAGGTTAATTAGTGCTTCCCCATTATTCCAATGTTAGTGTTAAAAGTGTATATTACACAGAGGCCTGTAGCCTGGCTTTGATGAGGTATAGATGGGTGTAGGTCATATCCTGAGGGTAATGTATGCTGGGAAATAGCCATTGTGTCATATTGGTTCGGAGCACCTGGATAGGAGGATGGAGAAATCCCACCACTGCTTGACTGGAGTGACCCCCGCCACGAGTTTTATAGGATATCACATAAACATGCCCCTTGACAAACATACATCTTTAGATTCTCCCATGGAGACTGATAAATTATTGTACATCTGGTGAGGAAAGATAAAAGGAAATGTAAAGAAAAAAAAAGGTTGGGGTGAATTATTTGCATGTTCATCATAAAACCTATCAATAAAAAAAAGCAAAACATTGGCTTTGCTTTTTGCAATAATTAAACCCCTTGTGGAGTTTGCCATTGACTAATGTTACAGCAGTATCTCACGGGTTGATTAATCAGTGTCTTCCATGTACAAATGTGCTGCACTCTAATGCAATCTTCTTCAAGACTATTTGTTATTCTCTGGGACATGTGGTCTACTGTATCTCTATTACTTCTTAATTTTTCCTATTTTTGGACACAGAGAGCCATATTGTCCTTTTTGAGTATACTTGAGATGCTAATACTAGTTAGAGCAATACCTTACAATTCAGGATCTGGCAGATGTTATGACAGATCACAGTAATAATGCCCTTGTCTATATGTCTTCCATGATGGATAGAGATGATGTGGGTGTTGTTTAAGTTGAAGTGTTCCAGAAAGGGAGGCAGAGTCCTCTATCAGTGCTCTTAGATGTTTGGCTTTTAGTTTGAAGGTTTCATTCACTCTCTTTAACATGCATGTCCTGTATGTCCTTTGAACTGCATCAAGCAATCTTTCCAACTTCGCGACAAAGAATGAAAGCCAAACAAAAAGCAAAACAAGCAGGAAAAAGGGAAAAGCTCTCTTTCATGCAGGTAACTGTAAATAATTGTATGAATATGACCCAACTATGCATGTTGATACATTAGCAATTTGTTCAGGTACTTTTTCGTAATTGATTCAAAACTCTAAGATGGCATGTACGGGGAAAAAAATTAATTTAAAGCAGCATTGAAATTACAATGTGGGGGAGGGGAGGTGTGGTAAATCAGAGCTTTTTTTTTACATCATGATTTATTTATTTATATTTAATGTATTGTTAAATGATCAGGTGAGTGTATTATCTGTTTAAATTACCTGATTCATCAACATTCTGTCTTATGAGATAAAATGAGGTTGAGGCAAAGCAAACCCAAGCCTGTTTTTTTATTATTATTATTATTATTATTATTCTGCTGGTCATGGGAATGTTGGAGGTCTGTAAGGAGCCAGTACAGTCATAACAACATATGTGACATGTCCTATCATTTTGAGTTGAGTGGCAATGGGCTGTTTATGTAGAAAATTAATATCAAGCTAAAAACCCTTGGACTGTTTTGTATTTGTTATTTCTGATTAAATAAAGTCTGGGCTCTCAAACTATGTCCGTTTTATTACAAAACTGAAAAAAATATTTTGAGATGCTCATTAATATGGTGTGACAAAATTCTATAGCTATAATCAATCCAGTTACAAGTTACTGCAAAAAACAAACAAAACAAAAAAAA
>RJVU01063416.1:972014-1012779 GCA_003731715.1 Anabarilius grahami | reverse complement strand
AATAGGTTGTAGAACATTATACTTGTATATCATTAAAAGGATAAGACTTACCTTTTTAATTTAGTGTATAAGCAATTTTCAAAGTCTCAAAATGATGGAGAAAGTCACATTTAAACAATGCTATCGTTATTGTGGTAATGATTACGGCGAGCAACATATATGCTGATTGTTGTATACGTATAAGCTCCAACCCAAAAAATTTTCAGGAGAAATAAGAATATGAGAATTTGTCCCAACAGATGCACCTTAAATGTTTTGATAGTGTTATCTTTATAAAAAAAGTCTTTAAATGGGCTTGAGAATATGCATTGCCTCAACCATAACCACCATATATTGTATTTCTTCTTAATATTATTCTTCTTATTATATTTTTGTTATTTCATTTTAGTTATTTATTCTAAATGGGAGATGGGTTGGTTGTGATGATGACAAATAGAAATGGAAAGTTTTTAAAATGTGCCACAAAAAATAAGTTTAATAAATAATTATTGTAACAAGATACTGTCTTTGTATTGATGATTTTTCATTTGACTAAATTAACCAATGATTAAAAAAAAAAAAGAAAAAGTTTTGCACTCACATGCACTTCACTGACCCTGAAAGGACAGTTACACCACAGTCTTATGATGACCACTATTTTGCCAAGTATAAAGTGTCCTTGTATCAGGAACAGTATCCTTAGTAGTCCTTGTTCAATTTTAGGGACACGAAAAGTCTTGGACAATGTTTCTCAGACAGAAATGATATTCTGGAAGCAACAAAAGTGGTCAATTTAGAAACACATCTAACACCTAGCAAAATCATGGTCTTAGCAAAATCACACTTAGAATAAATAGAACAATATTGTCCGCTGGTGTGGACACTAATATAGTTATCATTCTTGGTGTGAATGTGCCTTAACACACATCTGCTGTCCAATTAAAGAAAATAGTCTCGTACTTTGATAGTGGGCCTTTTATAAGCTTAGTGCATATGTGCATCTCAGCTGCCACCTGCAGTGGACCAAACTTCTCCTTCAGTATAAGTCTTTTAGAATACCTTCTGTTATGCACATACACGCTTGCATATCACCATCACCAGACTGCATCTCCCAAATTAGCATCGTAAACCTAAGTAGATCATAAAACCATTGCCACCAATGGTTTCTACTATCAACTTGGCTCACGCAGCCCTTCTTTGGTTGATCACAGCCACAGCTAGAGACGGCTTAGCAAACTGGAGGACAAAACAAACACACACCGACTCCTTCTGCAAGGCCACTACTGACAGGACCCAGTGAAGCCAACTGGCAAAAATCTGCTGGACATGGATCTGCAGAGTACCACACATCTCCCAAACCACAGTCCACTCACTTGTGTGTGCAATCACCAACAAAAGATCATGCTGTGGAGGAAAGCTATGACCAGGTGGTGATGTTGAGTTAGCCAGGCATACATTTACACAACTGAGTGAATCTCAAGAAGCTATGAATATAGTTTTGCCATTGTTCAGCTAATCACAGCCCTCCTCCACCTCTGTTAATTACTCACCCTCATGTTGCTTCAGACCTGTATGATCTGTATGTCTTTCTTTTGCAGAATATAAAACATGCGGAACATAACCAAACTGTTTTGGTCTGTAGATATATAAATAATTCAGATGCAGCTTATGAAAAAAAAAAAAAAAAAAAAAAAAAAAAAAANGCCGTTGTGACAGCCCTAATACAGGTGCTGGTCATATAATTAGAATATCATCAAAAAGTTGATTTATTTCACTAATTCCATTCAAAAAGTGAAACTTGTATATTATATTAATTAGTTACACACAGACTGATATATTTCAAATGTTTATTTCTTTTAATTTTGATGATTATAACTGACAACTAAGGAAAATCCCAAATTCAGTATCTCAGAAAATTTGTGAAGTACTTAAGACCAATACAAAGAAAGGATTTTTAGAAATCTTGGCCAACTGAAAAGTATGAACATGAAAAGTATGAGCATGTACAGCACTCAATACTTAGTTGGGGCTCCTTTTGCCTGAATTACTGCAGCAATGCGGCGTGGCATGGAGTCGATCAGTCTGTGGCACTGCTCAGGTGTTATGAGAGTGCAGATTTCTGCATTGTTGGGTCTGGCAAATCGCATCTTCCTCTTCATAATACCCCATAGATTTTTTTGCTGGCCAATTAAGAACAGGGATACCATGGTCCTTAAACCAGGTACTGGTAGCTTTGGCACTGTGTGCAGGTGCCAAGTCCTGTTGGAAAATGAAATCTGCATCTCCATAAAGTTGGTCAGCAGCAGGAAGCATGAAGTGCTCTAAAACTTCCTGGTATACGGCTGCGTTGACCTTGGACCTCAGAAAACACAGTGGACCAACACCAGCAGATGACATGGCACCCCAAACCATCACTGACTGTGGAAACTTTACACTGGACCTCAAGCAACGTGGATTGTGTGCCTCTCCTCTCTTCCTCCAGACTCTGGGACCCTGATTTCCAAAGGAAATGCAAAATTTACTTTCATCAGAGAACATAACTTTGGACCACTCAGCAGCAGTCCAGTCCTTTTTGTCTTTAGCCCAGGCGAGACGCTTCTGACGCTGTCTGTTGTTCAAGAGTGGCTTGACACAAGGAATGCGACAGCTGAAACCCATGTCTTGCATACGTCTGTGCATAGTGGTTCTTGAAGCACTGACTCCAGCTGCAGTCCACTCTTTGTGAATCTCCCCCACATTTTTATATGGGTTTTGTTTCACAATCCTCTCCAGGGTGCGGTTATCCCTATTGCTTGTACACTTTTTTCTACCACATCTTTTACTTCCCTTCGCCTCTCTATTAATGTGCTTGGACACAGAGCTCTGTGAACAGCCAGCCTCTTTTGCAATGACCTTTTGTGTCTTGCCCTCCTTGTGCAAGGTGTCAGTGGTCGTCTTTTGGACAACTGTCAAGTCAGCAGTCTTCCCCATGATTGTGTAGCCTACAGAACTAGACTGAGAGACCATTTAAAGGCCTTTGTAGGTGTTTTGAGTTAATTAGCTGATTAGAGTGTGGCACCAGGTGTCTTCAATATTGAACCTTTTCACAATATTCTAATTTTCTGAGATACTGAATTTGTGATTTTCCTTAGTTGTCAGTTATAATCATCAAAATTAAAAGAAATAAACATTTGAAATATATCAGTCTGTGTGTAATGAATGAATATAATATACAAGTTTCACTTTTTGAATGGAATTAGTGAAATAAATCAACTTTTTGATGATATTCTAATTATATGACCAGCACCTGTATATACAAATGCAGGTTCCCTTTCGAAAGAAAACTTACACTGCGTTCTGAGACACTGCTGAAAAATGCCTCAGCGTGATGGGTATCTGAAAACTTCTTAAATCACAACAGTCGTATTGGCCAGCGACAGCCTATGACAGGGGTAGGCAAGTTCGGTCCTAGAGAGCCGCTGTCCTGCAGAGTTTAGCTCCAACCCTGAAAAAAAACATTCAGCTTCCTATAGCCTTAGTAATCCTGAAGAGCTTGATTAGCTTGTTCAGGTGTGTTTGATTAAGGTTGGAGCTAAACTCAGCAGGACAGCGGCTCTCTAGGACCGAACTTGCCTACCCCTGGCCTATGACATCATACTAGTGCAACCAGGAAGTATAAAAGGGCCGGCTATAGAACATGTCATCCTCTTTTCGTCTTCAGGGACTGTTTGTTTGAAGCGCACTGTTCAAATTTGGTAAAAATGGCTTGTTAGAGCAAACGTTTCAAGCAGTGTGCACGATCTGTGTCATAAATATTTGACACCCGATAACACACATGGCTTGTGCGTTCTTTATTAGAGCATGCATGTTTAGTTTTTGAGGGAGCTGTTGGCATGCACTGTGAGCGTTTCCCCCAGAGGAAGCTCCACTCTCATTTGTCTTTCTTCTAGAGCAGTGGTTCCCAACCTGTGGGCCGCGGCCCACTAGGGGTCCTCAGTGATCCTCCAGGTGGGCCGCAAGATAAATTAAAATGAATTTAAATATATTAATATAATTCCTTAATTTAATTATTAATACGTTACATTTAATAAATTAAATTAAATGTATTAAAAAATACATTTAAAACAAGGCACCACCTCTCTCGTACGTATTCTGTGATTGTTTCGGTTCAGCCCAGTCTGTTTCTCATCGTGCTGCTGTGAAATACAGACTGAACGGTGGCTCAAAACGCAAACTCTCTCAGTTGGAAAAAGAAAACCTGTGTCGTAAAAAGGTTTTGATGGATGGCGATAGTAATGAAGGCAAAGACGATTACAGTGACATACAGCAGTCGTACATTAGGCATGCGCGAGTCCGCAATTATTGATGCGCAAACAAACCGTGCATGTGCGCTCTCGGCTCACTGATCGCTATAACATCGTATTTCTGCATGAACACAGTTTAATATATTCGCGTAGTTGTCAAAATTAATGTACTGTGACTGTTTTATAACGGATGCTCGCCGAACAAGCGTGTTTTGGAGAAGTTGATTCAGAGAGGAGGTGGGCCTTGGCGTAAAAAAGGTTGGGAACCACTGTTCTAGAGGGAAGAGAAACAGAGTTTTCTGTGCCCAGTGGCTCAGTTCCCGCTCATGCTGATGTGGAGAGGAGACTGAGATCATATGGCTCACAGATGGAGCTCGCTGAACAGTTTGAGAGAGGTGTTAATCTTTTGCATGCTTCAGCAGCTGACTAGAGTGATTTGCTGAGTGAGGATGCATTGTCTCTTGCATCCTCAGGATCAGCAGACAGTGCTCTGCTGGCATCATGCAGGAAGAGATGGCTGTTGAGGGTGAAGAAGGCAAAACATCTGAGCCCTATCAGCCGCCTTGCCCCACGTATGACGAGTTGCTGGGTGTTATGGAGCACGCTTCATGCAGTCTTCTGCTGTCATGAGAGTGCGTTAGTGAAGAGACCACTCTTGTAAGATTGGAAGCACGAACATTTTCTTTCTGGCCACAACCCCCCAGTTTCTGTGAGCTCTCCATTCCTTCCTGATCTCCACACTGAGATGGAGAAGGCATGGAAGAACCCATATTTAGCTCGCATCCACCGACATCGGCATGAAAAACAATGGAAATGTTGAGCGGATGCGTGAGCATGGATACGTGTTGATGCCCCTGATCGACGAGATGTTTGCCAACTATCTCACGGCTGGAGAGACATCAATCCTGAAAGCTACGGCCCTGCCTACAAGCCTCTCAAGACTTCTTCACCCTTGAATGGCAGGGCATACACGGCAGCAGGTCAGACTGGAATTCTTCACTGCATTCTATGGAAAAACACTTAAATGGGACTAAGGAGCTCTCATTTACAGGGAAGGTTATCGTGTCACCCATATTATGTGCCTCCTCTCCCCTGAGAGTTGTTTTTTGAGAAGTCTTAATATAGTGGGTTGTATTATGTAATGAGTGTGCTGGCCTCCTCTCATGTGGATTTTATAGGTCGCCACTCATTTGAGCTTCAGATAGCTGACATTTTAAACGTTCTGCCCTCTGAGAGAAGGGCTACCTTGATAGTCACTCTGTATTGAGTGATTTGGCTTCCTCTCATTTTTAGAGTCATTTTACTGAAGCCACCACTTTACTGAGCTCCAGATAAACTCACAATTTCAAGTGTATGGCTCTCTGTGAGGCCTCCTTGATAGACCGCCCTAGGTCAAGTGAAGTGTCTTCCTCTCGCTTAGAGAGTAAAGGGCACTATGCTGAAGCCTCCACTCTCCCGAGCTCCAGATATATCATGACTTGCTCTGGCCTTCTGTGAGGCAGCCTTGACAATCACCCTGTAGTGGGCAAGTTGGTTTCCTCTCATTTAGAAAGTCAATATGCTGAAGCCACTGCTCCACCGAGCTCCAGGTAGATGGTGTTCTAAGTGTTGGCCTTTAGTAGGGCCACNGTCCTGGCACCATGATGTTAATTTCTCTACCTCATCCAAGTATGCGTTCTCATTATTGTTGTGAATGAGGCCCAGAACCACAGTATCATCAGCAAATTTGATAATAGATGTGGAGCTGTGGGAAGATACGCAGTCATGTGTGTAGAGAGAGTAGTGAAGCGGTGGCTTCATTATGCTGAAGCCACCACTTCACTAAGCTCCAGGAAGGGTATGAATGTGCGTGTGTCCGGCCCTCTGTTTTTGGGCCGCCAATATCCGGCCTTGGCTCAGTACTATTAGGAATCCAGTCTTAGACAGAGGTGGTTTCCCTGTAGCATCTCCACTTCCTAGCCTGCAGAAGCTCAGAGTAGGCTACTCCAAAAGAAAAGTCTCTCCAGCTCAAAACTGGCCGCTAGTGATCCTAGTATGCCTCCTCTCACTGTGAGAGTCGTCCGGCCAGTCCCTTCTGCATTAATCTAACGAGTTGCAGGCCCTGTGGCCTCCTCAGTCTGCCTAGGTTGAGCTAGGACTTCTCTTGTTACTAGAGTAAAAAGCGATATGCTGAGCTACTGTTCCCTAGGGGTGTCAGGCACATAGCTAGGTGTCACAGACTATTTCTAGAAACCCTCCCCTGTGTCCTCTGGCCAGTGGTGGCTTCCTCTCGCTTGGAGAGTGAAAGGCACTATGCTGAAGCCTCCGCTCTCTAGGGCTTTGGTTAGTAGTATTATCTAACTTTAGGCCTATAGAATAAGCTCTCCTGTGGAAAGCTTCTTGATTGAATCCATCAAGCCATGGGGTTGAGTGTCGTAGACCTCTTCTCTGGAGTTTCGCCCGGTTGAGGCCTCCACTCCCCTAGAGCTTAGCTCAGACAGCAACCTGTCTTGGAGCAAGAGTCATTATCAGCCAGTTAGTTTTTTCTCGGATCAAGCTGATATTAATTCCCCTTGTTCAGGGTCCCCCTAGAGTGCTTTGTTCCCAGAGCTCTGTGCCCCTTGTGTCTTAACACTAATAACACTCAGGTCGAGCCAAATAAGTACTCCCTCCAATTCAGCATGGTTCTGAGTACGCTCCCTTAGAGCTCACATCAGCCTTGAGCCCATGCCCGTGGAATTCTGGAATAGTAGGCCCAATAGAGAGGCCTCCTCGACAGTCTGACAATCTGAACCGGGCTTTGGGAGTCAAACGCGCTCTGGCACAGTTCAGAGCGCTTAATGTGAGTACACCCTAAAAGTTTTCCCAAGTGAGCACACCCTTGTTCTGAGTTTCTGACTTGACGAGGGAAGAACAATATCATGACCAAGGTTGTACTCTTGCAAGTAAACCTTTCACCGCACGGACCTTCAAGCAGCCCAACTGCTTCTGCAGAGGACTTTGGCTCCAGCAATCAGTGCCTGACCTGCATGACTCCAACCTACAGAAGATCCTGCAGATTGACCACCGTCTGACCTACAGTTCTCTGGATTACACAAAGACCAGCAGCAAACCCCCAGCACTCAGTGCAGCTCTGCAACTGTTGGAAAGCAATCCAATCTCTCCCACTGCAAGTGGAAGGATAGCAGTGAAAGACGTCCCTCGTCGCCGGACTGATCACCCGACCAAGTGAATGTAAATATAAGCTTACCAAAACTTTTCCCAAAGGCCTTGGCATTAGGTTGTTGCTATATGAGATTGCTATTTGTGTTGGGACTGTTTATCTAGGGTCAGCGTTTAACAGATAGATACACTAGACATATTATCTGTATTCATAGTAAATGCTTATTTACCATTTCATACCAGCACCCAGAAAGACCACAGTTAACTCCTCCATAGACTGCTAATTACCCATTCATTGCTTCATCCAATCTGTTGCTCAGCTACTTGGCATTAATTCAGTTAACAACCATTTGTGTAGTAGTTTGTAGCTTCTGTGTGATTACTGATTCAAACGTTTTGAATAGTTTAGTAATTTTCCTTATTAGTATTTAGTAAGTGTGATATTTTACTCTTTACTAGTAAGTGTGTATATCTTTTTGTTAATACATCCATTTTTATTGCAAACTGTGTTATTCTTTTATTGATAATCAGAGGCTATACAAGCTCGCCAGAATCTTTCGATTGGTCTGATGGTAAACTCCCTCCAATTTTTCTCATTCTAATTCTTTATTGTCAAAGTGAAAGTCCTTGGCTGGTCCCTCGAGGAACGGAGGGAGGTGCCATCTGATACCCACACCCACAATATGTGACATGTCGGCTCTATTATTATTTGGTACACTGCAATACCAAAACACAACACAGCAAGCATTCATCAACATTTAAATGGTCATGTATTGGCAATGGTTTGTAGAAACTGACTTTTTCTTTTTTATTTTAGTGTGAAAATTTCAAAAGTTTTATTATTAATAATAATAATAATAATACAATCAACCGGGCATCCCAACACTACTTGAGCGTGAGAAGCACTAATCACTGCTTTTTACTTATTACTCCTACTAACAACTAGCTGTCATGAATCACAAATGTGTTATTGTGACTGCTGGCTGCATTACTTTTCAGTAAACCCCTATTTGACATACCATAATTAACAATTCTCCAGTTACTCTCTTCCTGTCATGTCCTCTCCTGCAACCTGGTAACACACAAACACACACACAGTCGTACTCCTTCTGCTCACTTTTTAGTAGATGGGCTGGTATATTATGAAAGAGAAAGCTCTCTTTAGCAGCTACATTTCCCACCAGCATAGATAAACAAAGTGTGAGTGACACTCTCTCATCAGTCAAAACGAAGCCACGCTCCCTGGCCAGATAACATCAAATGTGCGTGTCAATTGCCAGGTTCTGTCTGTCACACTTTAGTGATAACACAACAGCAGGAGTGTGTGTGGGGGGGTGCTCTGCTGGTGGTTTAGCAGAAAGCACTTGAGTATGAAACAGCTCTGATCTCTGTAAGATTACAGCCTCACTCTGTGATCTTATTGTACATGCTGTTTAAATGGCTGTGTTCCTGGTAATCGATATCTTTGTATAGAGCATGCAATACTTTTAGTTAGGCATAGAAGGGAATTAAGTTAAGCAATATGATCTTTCCATGGAAAATATAAAAATTATTTATAAATGTATTATGGGTATAATCCATGGCCAGTCCATTGTAGGGCTAACATACACTCACTTAGTCATACACATAATTTACTGTCTCCAATTCACCTGTCCTGTGTGTTTTTGGATTTGGGGGGAAACCCGAGCACCCGGAGGAAACCCACAGCAACACAGGAAGAACTTGTAAAGTCAAGACCCAAAGGACTTCTGGCTCAGCTTGAACTCAAACTGTGGACCTTCCTGCTGTGAGGCGACAGTGCTAACCACTGAGAGACCGTGCCCCACAATGTATTAATGACGACTGTAACAATCCCTCATCTCTCTGTGAGTTTGACAAACTGCATAAGTGAACTGTTGTTTACTCTGTAAACAGCAGTTTAAACTGAGATTACACTGACACTTTAAGAAACGATTAATTACCAGCATGCTGAAGGGTTGTTGTTTACATTTGTTTGGTTCTCAGCTGTTGCTGCAGCTGTGAATGATGATTGAAATAATTGCAGCAGCATTATAATGATGCTTGGTCTTCAATTTAAAGCTTTTGTAAATCAGTGAGCTGTGGTGTGCTGACATTTATTATGAGCAAAGTCTTTTACTTGCCAGGATTTTACTTCACTGCAAACGGAGAAGGACAGAGAAAGATACTTAACAGTAAAAACTATGTATACAGTACTCACAAAACATCTCAAAGTACAGTGTTTTATCCTGATATCGAGTGAAGCAAGAGCGCTGCACCAGTCATTGTTGAGTTCTCACGAGACATTGAGCTGCTTATTAAGTCGGTAACCCATGCCACCAAAACCACAGTTCTTAACTTTTTAATCCAGAACAGAGTTATAACCATATCTTTAACAATACTCTGTCAATCAGAAAACATGTTACTTTTTCTAAATGTAAAGGAACTCCAAAACTTAAAATAAAAAATAATAATAATTTAAAAAAAAAATCTTAGTGACTCAAAAATGAAGTAAATTGGGCTAATTTTTGGAATTTTATAACATTTTATAAAATAAATTTTCTAAAAGCACTTACATTAATTCTGTGAATCTTCTGTATTATTTGAGCTGTAAAGTATTTCTTATTTTAGGTATTGTGTTGTGCAAAGAATTTGTAAAATTGAAGAAAAACAAAGTCACACTAAATTATTTTCATTTTGATTTTGTCCCACTAAAATCATAAACACATTTTTATTTGTTTCTTTTGCATTCTGTGCCTACACTTTTGGAGCAGAGAGTATTTTAACATTTACAAATTGGCCTCATTCAGCTTTCACTGGAGAAGAAAGCCAGGACCAATTGAAATATTTTTTGTGGCAATTAACATTACACCATAAGTGCAGTCATCGAGAGCGAAAGTGAATTTGTGCAAGCTCCTTATTTCTCTTAAAGAACACAAAGGAATTATGTTAAAGAAATCTCAGTGACAATATAGTTTGAATAATTAAATGTAAACTTGCAATAGTTTTGCAAACATATCTCAGTTCAAATATAAAGAGAGCTATACAAGAGCTGTACAGTTTATTTGGTGAAGCCACACTCTATTTTAAGAGTGAGAGAGGCAGAACAACAACACCCACACGTATGACAAATTTTCCGATATACAGGGTAAAAGCCTCCTCGGACACACTGAAAGAAAATAGACTGACTAAAATCAAACGTATAGTAAAACCAGTTCAAAGCACTTTTGTAACTTCACTGTTTAAAATATGAGTAATCAGAACATATCAGCAGTGGGGAACATAAAGTGACAAAAAAAGGGAAAAAAGAAAAGAATATTTCAGTTCTGCTCATTTTTATTTTCTCACCATTGATTTGTTCAGTGCTATTTTGCATGTACAGAGCTGATAACTGAACATGAATAAAAAAAAAAGTTTTTTCTTTTCTTTTCTTTCTGTCATTGTCATTGTGAGAAAATGTAGTGAGAAAGTGATGTTTGTGACAAAGTTTGAACTTCTGACATCGTTAAACACTTGACAAGCATACTTGGTTAGGAGATATGCAAGTGTTTTCTCAATCTCTAGCATCTAGTAGTATATGCTCCCACAGGAACTTTACATAGTTATTACAGCATGTTGACCTTTTCCCCGACTTTCATCCATTGAACTGCCAATATTCATTAAGATGAAGAAATCAGAGATTTAATGGAATAAAAAGGAAGATTTAATTTGTATATATAAAAAAAAAATGTAGTGTATATCTTGCAATAGCCTATGTTTCTCTAGTAATCTCAAAAGTGCTTCATGTGGTAACATTTAAATAAATACAAAGTTCTGGCATGAAACTCTAATGGGCAGGCTAATAGGTCCTTTAACTCAACCTGCTAATTATCACATCATTATCTATAGGTCACAGATGATTGGTTCCTGCCGTATTAGTAGCCAATAAGCTTGAGTGCTTAATCTTTAAATACACGAGTTAGCATTTGCTTAGCAGCGCAGCATGCTTCAGAAATCATCTAAGATAAGTACATGGGTTCTTATACTATATCACTGTGCATTTTTGCATAGTCTGCTTTATCAATTCTTGTCATGTCAACAGTCTTTTTAATGCTTAGAGAGATTACTAATAGATTTCACGTAGAATGATATTTATCATTTTTACTTACCATAGAGTGTGCCAAGGCAGTATTCTTCAAACGAAGCAAGAGCGCCTCCGTTGATGCTTAATATGTATTTGTGTCATAATCTGTATAGTATAATCTGTGTTTGTGCTCTGGATAACATTTTCGTTGCGGCGTTGCAGCGGCAGGCAGTGTGACTGAATTGTGGACGCGCGTTGTTGATCTGAGCGGTGGCTGCATGTCTGTCAGAAATCTCTCTCTCTCTCTGCTTAAAACGCTGAGGTATTCGTTAACAACAGCAGCATAAATAGGAGACACTTTGCAGTGTGGTGGACAGCTCGTTGACATAGCGGAACTTTCGAGTTCGCTACTGAGATAAGTGAACGTTCTACACGCTCTCGTGGCAATACGTTTCATTTGTGTTTATACTGTGAGGACTGACAGTCGGTTGCACGCTGTGGAATTTAGGAAGTGATGTTATGAGATTCACTGTCAAATTGCATCGACTGACATAACCATTGCATATGGGACAAAGATATAATAGTAATGCATTAGCATGCAATTCAGACAAGATAGAAATATGAATTCAAAATATTGAGTTTCTACTGAAATCTTGTTATTATAATGACATGTAAATCTAAATGTCTTTGTCTAAACATAAACCTTTTAATCTATAAATCACCGACTATGCTTATTTGTCTTAGAAGACTGTTTACAGTCTACAGTCTGATGTAGGAGTAAAATACAAGCATACAGCAGCAGTGATACGTATTTTATACAGCAGCAAGCATCACTGCAACTAAGCATAGAGGACACGAGAACGTATTGACATTCAACCGTGGCTCACTTATTTGCTCAACTTCAACAACACTTCAAGGCTAATGTTTCATGTATCTACGTGTTTCGGGCTGGGTCAGCTGATGTGTGTAGAGTCATGCTCATAAATTTTCCATTCATCCCAATGAGTTTACTTATAGGAGAATACAGGGTTTTACAATGACATTGTCAAACAATGCTACATCATTATACTATTATTTGCTCAGGTGGTCGTGGAGGGTTTCTTGCAATGTTTTACCATTTGTTAAAACCACACATAATGCGCATTCTAATCGGTATGTTTGAGCCTTTTGGCTCAGACACACATGGACATAGGCCACTAGAGTTAAGCCATTCGGCGTGGTAGCCTAGGCACACATAGCCATATTTTTCACTAGAGCTAAGCCATTCGGCGTGGTAGCCCAGGCACACATAGTCTAATAGGCCACTAGAGCCAAGCCTTACAGCCCAGAATTACTTAGTTGTGGCAAAAAATGGGCCAGGCACACATAGATAGCATACACACGGTTCCTATGGCTCTTCGGAGCAGCAGCAGTACATATGTTTTGGCGGTAGATCTGCTGGGGGGTGAGGGTGAATCATCATCTTGCCTTCTGCATTGATGGGGGTTCTTCTGACATACAGTACACTGGGCTAGTATTGTCCAAATATCATGTCACCTGCCCTTTGGAGGGTTATTCATGTACGCTATATTGTACAGCAGCAGCATGTCTTACTTGCTCACAGCAGCGTGTCGTGTATGTATTGGCAGTAGCAAGTCCCGTACTTGCTCTGCAGCAGCAGCAGCAGCAATCAACAGCAGCAATAATCAACAGCAGCAGCAATTAAGCAGCAGCAGCGTAGCAGTTCTATTCCTCCAAGACCAAACATATCTACACTGCCATACCCATTACCATGCCAAACACTCCGAGAGTTGTCATGGCAGAACTGTTTTTCTTCAAAGTCAGAAATATTATTTAACATGACTGATTGCGCTAACTACATTAGAATTGTCACACAACAGAAGAAGACAAACAGGTGAGTGGAAAGTTTATTGAACGACTGAGAACAAGACAGGAACGTGATGCAGCAATGGTGAGTGTGGCAGTTCAATGAATCTTATGAAAACTTAGCTGAATGGTAATAGAATGCCTCTTTGGCAGATGCAGGCTTGGAGCAGGAAGAAAAACACGAAGGGCATTTAGCAGACAACAAACGACAGATGACAGAAGACGGGATCCTTGGTGGCAGGTAAGTAAACAGGTGAGTAGCAGGTAAGGAGACCGTTCATGTGGGAATGACGAGACCAGACAAAGAAGTGCAGGTTGTGATGGTATATATGGGGTTTTCAACAGTTAATATGATGGTGATATGACGGGGCCTACCTTGACCTCTAGGTGCTGGACGATTTGGATGATCAGAGTGAAAACTGGGTGACAAGGGATGGATCGAGTACATCACCACGAGCAACCCAGGATCGCTCCTCAGGGCCGTAATCCTCCCAGTCTATGAGGTATTCAATGCAATTACCCCGCTGCCGCGAGTCGATAATGGAGCAGACCTAGTAGATGACCTCCTCATCAGCCAGTTCAGGAGGAGGAGGTACCACATCGCCACCAGATCCTGTGAGGGGAGAAGACAAGGGTTTAGTATAGGGTTTTAGAAGTGATATGTGAAATGAAGGTGAGATTCTGTACTGAGGTGGTAAGTTTAGCCTGTATGTAACCTCGTTGATCTGCCTCTGCACAGTGAAGGGACCTACATAACCGGGACTCATCTTACGGCAAGGCAGGCGGAGATGGATGTCCCGTGTGGAAAGCCACACCTTCTGGCCTGGTTGGTAACGAGGGGTTGATGTTCTGCTGGCATCAGCTTGTATCTTGTATCTCTCCGGACTGCCTGTTGGAGATGGTAGATGGAGATCTACCACTCTGCTCGAACCAATGATTGACAGTTGGAACCTCTGATGGCCCACCGGACCAGGGGAACAAAGGAGGCTGGTACCCAAAGATGCATTGGAATGGGGTGAGTCCGGTGGTAGACTGCCCGAGGGAGTTCTGGGCATACTCCTCCCAGGGGAGGAATCGGCTCCAGCTATCTTGGTTTTGGTGGCAATAAGACCGCAGGTACCTCCCAATCTCTTGGATCTTCGCTCAGTCTGGCCATTAGTTTGTGGATGGTAACCGGAGGAGAGGCTGACAGAAACTCCCAGGAGCTTGAAGAAGGCTTGCCAAACCTGTGAGATGAATTAAAGTCCACGGTATGATACTATGTCTTCGGATAGACCAAAGTGACGGAACACATTCTGGAAGAGAGTTTCTGCGGCTTAAAATGCAGTGGGCAAACCTTTCAGAGGAATAAATTTACAGGAAGTGGTCGACGAAGACAAGCACACAGGTGTGGTGATCTGATGGAGGAAGGTCGAAAAATATTACATCATGAACATTTTATTACAATAATAATGTAATACTTATTACATTATGTGCAGTTATTACATTATGAGTTGCTACATGGTGTGTTGGTGACGAATCAGAAGATGTCCTGCGCCATGGAGGGCCACCAGTAGCGATGACGTATGAGCGAGAGGGTACATTGACTACCTGGGTGTCCAGAGCCCAGAGATGTGTGAGCTAAGTCCATGAGGGGCTGGCGAAGAGCTGATGGAACATAGAGGAGCCCCTCAGGACCTTCCGGTGGAGTAGGTTCAGAGTGTGTAGCCTGTACTATCTGATCGTCGATGGACCACTGGATGGGACTGATGATCATGGCTAGAGGGAGAATAGGCTCTGGAGAGCTGGACTCAGGATAGGGTTGATGAAGTTGTGACAGGGCATCAGGCCTACCGTTCTTATTGCCAGGACGATAGGTGACAGTGATATTGAATGTGGTGAAGAATAGGGCCCATCTAGCTTGACGCGGGTTAAGGCGTTTGGCTTCACACAGATATTCGAGGTTCCGACGATCTGTGATTACTTTGAAGCAGTGATTGGCTCCCTCCAGCCAATGTCTCCATTCTTCCAGGGCTAGCTTGATGGCCAGGAGCTTAAGATTACCAATGTCATAGTACTGCTCTGCCGATGATAGCTTTTTTAGAGAAGAAGGCACATGGATGGAGGGATGGACAATCACCCTGCCACTGTGATAGAACCACTCTGACCCCGGTGGTGGAGGCATCCACCTCGACGATGAAGGGGAGATCTAGATTAACCCTCTGGAGTCTGAGGCTGATTTGGGGCCTGGAGAAGTTTTGATATGCCCTGACATTTGTGCTTTTTTCAGTTGTTCATAAACATATTAATGGAAAAAGTGTCATTACACTGTATTCAGCACAAACTAGGCTACAATAATATGTGAGGAACATGTATGTACATGTTTGTATTTTTGAAGGAATAACGTTTATGCGTGGTTATTGAAAAAACAAAAGACTTAGGTCACTGAAATAAGGCCAAAAAAATAATATTATATATGTGTTCACAAGACTTCTGGGTATTGGAGGTTGTAGACTAGAGTTTTTTCTTCAAAATTATGTAAAAATTATCCTGCCTACTCGCTCATGTAAAACAATAGAGAGATTTACATTTTGTAAGACACTTTTTGTCAAGAAACATAGTATGCGTGGAGGCGTGAATCATCATGAATAATGGGTCATTTACACCTGAGAAGATAAAAGAATCGCATAAAGAGCTGTAATGAGCTGCATATTAATGAGCTCTTTCAGTCAGGTAGGCTGTAAAAAAACCCTCT
Source organism: Anabarilius grahami (assembly GCA_003731715.1). Taxonomy (NCBI): domain Eukaryota; kingdom Metazoa; phylum Chordata; class Actinopteri; order Cypriniformes; family Xenocyprididae; genus Anabarilius; species Anabarilius grahami. The sequence goes on along the minus strand of RJVU01063416.1, from coordinate 996,716 downwards.
GTGATCATGTCTCAAGCTCATCATGGTGTATATCAAACATACAGAAAAAACAGCAATACTGTGAAATATTATTACAATTTAAAATAATGGTATTCTATTATATACTTTAAAAAATAATGTATTTCTGTGATGCAAAGTGTCTGAACAATTATGTTACCTCTATGGCATTTCATATAGGCTTTTAGCTTAAAAGCATGCACATTTGGAGAAATATTGATGGATTCTCATATGTTTATGTCAATTTTCTATACAGAGGAGTAATGTTTATTCAATGTCATCACTGTGAGCGCTGGATACTGTGTTTTAAATTCATACTAGCAGCCGGAGGGTGCTCTGTACACCTTTAGTCCACAAATGCCTCCTAAAGAAGAAAAGGCCATGTGACAATCCAGGAACTAACTGAACTAACAGAGGCTTCCAGAGTTTGCTAACTATGGCTATGCAAAACACTTTTGAAGATAGTAAATACACGATTGAGACGATGTAGACATGTATTGCCTCAGAATTTGCATCTGAATAGCGCTCGTTCCGTGGGCATGGCCGCATTAGCAGATAATGAGCTGAATCACGGACTTCTGACATGGCTTTTTTTCATACAGATTAAATAAACAGAGAATATTTGTTTTCGATTTGACTTACACGATATAAAACCTGACATTTCAATGTTTTTTTAGACATAAGTCTCATTTTTGTGTCATTTAGTATTCACTAAGTTACAGTTCATTTTCTGAGAACTATCAGATTGGACTTTGTTCAGAGGGAGATGACAGATCACGCATCATGTTAGTTTTCTTTATTTTGCAAAAAGCACAACAATTTGTTTTTACTCTGATTGTACACAAATAAAAGAAGATATTCCACAGATTAAAATGGTGTATAACTCTTAATTGTATGTGCAACATTGACAGAGTATTTTGATTCTCTTTCACACTGGTAAGAAAAAACCGAGGTGGTATCGCCGTCGATACCTCAGACCTCAGAGTGTTACGGTGTACTAGGATCGGAGCGGACCGGAAGGCTTCCTTAAGATGACGAAATGCTTTAATGGCTGATCGGTTCCAGGACAGAGACTTGGGCCGGCCCTTCAGGAGTGAGGTGAGCGGAGCAAACTGTAGTTGTTGATGAATCGTCTGTAGAAGTTGACAAATTGCAGGAAACATTGAAGTTCCTTTACACTGCCAGGTTGTGGCCAGTTCTGGGGCAGAGTAGCCCCACGTAGCAGGTCGATGGCACAGTCCCATGGCCGATGTGGTGGTAGTTGAGTAGCCAACTGCTTGCTGAACACATCCTGGAATGCCCTGCACTCTGTGGAAATCTTGACCTTGCTCTCAGTCTCTGGACTCTCGATGAAGGTAGAATAGAAAGGAATAACTGGTTGATCAGAACTGGATGGACATTGAGAGCGAAGGATGGATGTTCTGAGAACTGGAGACAGACAGTTTTGATGGCATGATTCACTCCATTGCAGGATCTCTCCTGTATTCCAGTTAACTTTAGGTTAGTGTTGTGACATCCAAGGGTGTCCCAGGATGATGTCCGCGGTGGAACCTTCTAGCACCATGAACGAGATCTTCTCAGTATGCAGGCAGCCGATGCAGAGCATCATGGTGGGGGAGAAGTGAATGATGCGACCACAGCCCAGCAGTTTTCCTTGGATGGTGTGGATGGTTAGTTCCTGGGAGCAGCATTTCCTTTTGACATTGAGCCTGGTGGGAGATGAAGTTCCCCGCTGAGTTGATGAGGGCTTGTGCTGAAACACAGATTTGTGGGGTTATAATATGTACGGTTGTTCTGGTTAAAGGAGCAATCTTTGGAGGAAGCTAAATAGTACTCACCGTTGGGCATGAGTACTACATGTCTGTCGTGGCCTAATGGATAGAGGGTCGGACTTGTAACCCAAAGGTCATGGGTTCGAGTCTCAGGTCCGGCAGGGATTGTCAGTGAGGGGAGTGAATGTCCAGCGCTCTCCCCACCTTCAATACCACAACTGAGGTAAGACCCTTGAGCAAGGCACCGTACCCCCCAACTGCTCCCCGGGCGCCGCAGCAATGGCTGCCCACTGCTCCGGGTGTGTGTGTTCACTGCTGTGTGTGTGCACTTGGATGGGTTAAATGCAGAGCACAAATTCCGAGTATGGGTCACCATACTTGGTCACATGTCACTTCACTTCACTTTACACAATACAGGCACAGTTGATTGAGTATTCTCCTTTGACGCTCCATGTCAGATGTAATGAATCGACTTGCATGGGTTCAGGTGCTGGAAGGGCGAAAGATGGTATGGAGGGTGGAGAATGCAAAACGGTTTTGGTAGAAAGCAGGCTGATAAGAGCTGGGATAAACAGATGCCTTTTGCATAAATTTTTCTAATCCCATTGCCCCATTGCATCGTCGTAGCTGACCATGAGTTGGCGTAACTTATTGTTGAGTCCTTGCCGAAATGCAGTGAGCAATGCAGTCTCAATCCAGCCACTCGATGCTGCCAACATGCGGAACTGGAGAACATAAGTGCTGACAGAATTGCTTCTTGATGAAGGTTGAACAGCTGATCATGAACGGAGGGTTTGACTGAAAACTTCTTTAAAGTGGCTGAGAAAGGACGAGAGTGAAGTGGTTACCTGAGCGTTGGGTTGCCACAAGGACTGCGCCCACTGAAGAGCTCGTCCTGATAGAAGGGAGATTACAAATGCCACTCGAGCTCTGTCGTTAGAAAACTGGTGAGACTGCATCTCAAAATATAGCGAACATTGGAGGATAAACCCATTGCAATTCTCCACCTCACCGGTGAATGTCACTGGTTGGGCCATGGGACTGGCAGAGGCAGCAGGCAAGGCAGCGGGTGTTGACGGAAGGAATGAGTGACAAACTGCCTGTACAAGGTCTGCAAACGGATCGGTTGAATGATCCCCACCAGCGTCCATAGAATTCTGCATTTTGTGGTCTGGTCTTCTGTCACACAAAAGAAGAAGACAGACAGGTGAGTGGAATATAAACAGAGTTTATTGAATGACTGAGAACAAGGCAGGAACGTGATGCAGCAACGGTGAGTATGGCAGTTCAATGAATCTTATGAAGACTTAGCTGAATGGTAATAGAATTTCTCTTTGGCAGATGCAGGCTTAGAGCAGGATGAAACACATGAAGGGCAGGTAGCAGATGACAGAAGACAGGATCCTTGGCGGCAGGTAAGTAAACAGGTGAGTAGCAGGTAAGGAGTCTGTTCATGTGGGAATGACGAGACCAGGCATATGAGTGCAGGTTGTGATGGTATATATGGGGTGCAGTGAATCAGAATTCAGGGGAGAGTGAACGAGTGGGCGGAGCGTGCTGATCCGGTGATGACGGGCTGATAGGTGTCTGGGATGGCTGAGACTATGTGACAATGATACGCAAATAAAATGATTTTTTTTAAGAGTAAAAGCAAAAAGAACCCATTATAATCTGTGACGCTGTCTACACTGGATGTGACACAGCAACAAATTCCTGACAGTTAACCACTGATCTATATAAATGACTGAATTGCTCATAAAAAGTGAAGCCATCGTTCCACCATATTGGTATCCCTAGTATTCCCGCACATTCTATTGAATTAATAGGAAATAATCTGATTTTAATGGAAAAATAAACATTTCCTAATGAGTCAGCGTTTTTATATCTAAAGTTTATCTGTACATTCTTACAATACAAACGTCCTAAACACTTAAATGGTTATTTGTTTAAAGTCGGGAATTCCCCCTGCTTATTAAAGGTTATGTTCATTTTCATTACACAGTAGAGAATATCAGAACAGCTGACGGACGAGATACCTCAACATTTGTATTGCAAATGTCAAAATCATTCTTCTGAAATCTGAATACAGATTTATGCTATGTATTGCATGCACATACATCTTAATCCTGCATGTTCAGTTATTCACTGTGGTTATGTAATTATGTTATGTTTTTATTTGTACAGTAACTGTAAATGATTCAACAATGTTTTCATTTACAGCATGTAATTCAGAGCAGTAAAGATAACAACTTTGGTCAAATTAATAATTAGCTCAACAATATATACAAATAATAACGCTGACTGTGCATGGATTTAAAGACATAAAACTTTATTTCCAAAAATGTATACTCCGATCAAGATGATGCATGATAAACCTTAGATTTTAATAAAATATATGGCAATATAGTAATAGGGGGTTGTATGTATTGTAATATTTATTGTATTTGATTCAATGTGTTCTCAATTGTATTCAGCTAATAATCCCAGATGCTTAATATTCCCTGCATAATTATGTACATGAAGAAATCTATTTTGTGTTAGGTCAGTTTCCTGTGTTGGCAGTGTGCAGTAGACACAGCCTACTGCTATGCCGATGATACTCAGTTCTATATTTCTTCGCACCCTCACGAATCTTACAAATTCACAAAATTAACAGAATGCATAGCTGATATAAAAAAAAATGGATGACTAGCAATTTTCTACTACTTAATTCTGGAAAAAAACATTCTAATTATCGGACCAAAAACCTCAGCACATAATAACCTAGAATACTGTCTAACACTTGATGGATGTTCTGTCAAGTCTTCATCAAAATTGCCTTTTGATACCAATCTTTCATTTGAAAGCCACGTTTCTAGCATCTTTAAAATCGCATTCTTCCATCTTAAAAATATATTTTACGACATATGCTCTCAATGACAAATGCGTAACAGTTAGTTAATGCGTTCATGACCATAAGGCTAGATTTCTGTAATCATTTATTGGGTGGTTGCCCTGCACACCTAATAAACAAACTCCAGCCGGCCCAAAAAGCAACAGCTAGAGTTCTTACTAGAACCAGGAAGTATGACCATAATAGCCCCGTTCTGTCAATACTGCATTGGCTCCCTATTAAACATCGTATAGATTTTAAAATCTTGCTAATTACTTACAAAGCACTAAATGGGTTAGCTCCCCAGTATTTGTGCGAGCTCTTAACACATTATAGTCCTTCACGTCTATTGCGATATCAAAATTCTGCCCAGTTGATAAATACCTAACATATCAAAATCAACCACCTTTTTAGCACCTAAACTTGGGAACAGTCTTCCTAGCATTGTTCGGGAAGCAGACACACTCGTCAGTTTAAATCTTGACTAAAAACACATCACTTTAACATGGCATACACATAACACATTATTTACTCCTATAATTAAAATCATTTAAATTGTTAGGCTGCATAAATTAGGTCAGCCGGAACCTGGAACACTTCCCATAACACCTGATGTACTCACTACATCATAAGAAGAATGGCGTCTACACTAATATTAGTCTCTCTGTTTATCGTAGTCTGCCAGATCCAGGCTGTATCCAGATGAGATGAAGGACCTGCACCTAGACACGATGACAACGCAGCCCTGAAATGTCTCTAAAAATAAATTCAAAAGCAAAACATGAAAAAAATGTCTCGGTTATGACGGTAACCATTGTTCCCTGAGAAGGGAACAAGATGCTGCGTTGTTGGAAAGGGGCCGCTGTTGGAATGCCTCTGCATGATTGCGTCTTGAAGCACATGCGAAATTAGTCCAATGGAATGGCGGGATCTCACAGGCTGGATGACCAGGAAGCTATAAAGAGTGCCCAGACCAAACAATGTCAGCTTCTGATGGGCCGAAGCAAGTCGATCACAGGCATGCAGGATGTGTGGCAAAGTGACACAGCATCTCCTTCCCTTTTCGAGGGAACTTGCGCTGCGTCATAGTTGCAAAGTTGTGGGAACAATAACACCCACTTCACCATACTGACAAGTGCCTGTCAAGTGTAAATCCACAAGCACAACTAAGACATAAGTACCTAGAAACCTGGTGCAGAGTGCAAGTCCACATCATAAAACCTTACAAATGTGAGCGGAGGCCCAGCCTGCTGCATCACACACATCTTGAAGGGACATTCCTGACAATAAGGCTTTAGAAGCTGCCATACATATTGTCGAATGAACTCTAATAGCAATAGGATGTCCAGAAGCCTTGTAAGCAAAATAAATAGCCTTGGCTATCCACTTGCTCAGAGTTTGCTTGATCGAGGGAAAACCTTTTTGTAGGTGAACCAAAGCATATAAATAACTGATCTGACCTTCTCCACAGGGCAGCTCTGTGGACATAAGTGGCAAGATATCTAAATGGACACACCAAATGTAGTTGCACTGGTCCGAGTTTGAAAAAGGAGGATGACAGAAAGTCTCCAGAACTATGGGCTGTGGCACATTAGTACTTTAGGCACATAACCCGGTCTCCGGTATAGGAATGCTTTCACCATTCCAGGTGCAAATTCTAAGCATGATGAGGGCAACCAAAAAAGCCAGGAGGTCTACCTCAGAGAAGTAATGGAAAGAAACAACACAGTTTTCAGAGACTGGAAGGTCTTCCAGTCAAGTTTCAGTTAACAGTTTCAAAGGTTCAAACAGAGCCAAAGCCAGAGAAAAAACAGAGCCACCTTCCTATACAATGGCCAGATCCCAGGCCTCAGCTTCAAAGTACCATGGAGAAAACGAGTGACCAATGGATTCCTCCCTGAAGATACACCACCCAAAGGTGCATGGTAAGCCGCTATGGCCGCCAGGTAAACTTTTATGGTAGATGGGGGTAACCCTGTGGAGAACCGTTTCAGCAGGTATTCTAACACTATACCAACCGGGCAGTTAACTGAGTCTAGCTGATGATTCTCGCACCACAAAGTGAGTACTCTCCACTTCAGGGCATACAGGTTCTTAGTGGAGGGATCTCTGGAGTGAAGTATGGTCTCCACAACTTCAGTTGAGAGACCCGAGTCTATGAGTTGGGCCCCCTCAGAGGCCAAACCCACATCTTCCACAACTCTGGGCGGGGGTAAAATATTAAGCCCTTCGCCTGAGACGGAAGGTCCCTCCTAACCAGAATCTCCGAAGGGGAGCCGTTGAGGAGAGACATGAGGTCAGAGAACCAAACTGGGGCCGGCTAGACCGGGGCTACTAGCAACAGACAGGCCCCGTCCCGACTGACTCTCTCCAGAACTCCTGGGAGCAGAGCGATCTGGGGAAAAGCATACAGATGTAGTCTCAGCCACGTCTGCACCGTCAAATCCAGCCCAGAAGATGCCATGTCGTCGGCCAGTCCTCGCATCTGATTTAAGTCATTTCAATGTCAACATCTTGAACTTGAAATCTTTGACTGACTGATTAAGATGGCACAGATCTAATATTGGACGCAACTCCCCATCCTTCTTTGCAACGATAAAGTATTGGCTGTAGAACTCAGAAACTCCCTCGGGTGGGGGAACACGTTCTATGACCCCCTTGTCCAAGAGAGTTAATACTTCATGTTCCACTATCAGAGCCTGATCGGGGCCAGCTGAGGCAGACAAGAACCAAACTGGATTCTGTAGCCTCTTTCTACAGTGTGCAGGACCCACTGAGACACATTTGGTAGAAGTTTCCACACTGCCATATGGTTTACTAAGGGAACCAGTCTCTCAAAAATGGACTCTGATGTTATGCGAGAAGTCAACTCGGCACCCTGAAGAGGATAACTGGAACAGGAACTAGAACCTGGAAACAGAACAGGAAACTGCAGAAACTGGAACAATTCTCTGTCTCAGAGACAAGCCTTTTAATCTGTCCTGAGAAGGAGGGAAATGCAAATTGGCACCTTTCAGATCCAGCGTTTTGATTGGCTGATGCTGTCAGAGGCGTCCACTGGATGGCCCCTCTCTTGCATGAAGTTAATTTGCAAAGCTTAAAGTTCATGTTTAGAACAATGTCATAATAGGGGACCTATTATGCAAAATTCACTTTTATAAGGTGTTTGGACACAGATTTGTGTCCACAGTGTATGTAAACAACCAGCCTATAATGGTAAAAATCAGGGCTTGTCATGATCATGGGTTGGAGTGCCCCGCTTAGCCACCAGAGGGCACTCCAACATGGACATTGTTCACCTTTGACTACATTACCCATAACTCACCTCCTGGACTCATTACCCTCGTTTCTTTGCACCCAGCTGTTTTGTGTTTGCTCATTAGTTTCTGTCTATTTATACTTGGTTGTTTCTGTCCTTGGTTGTGGTTTGTTATGTATTGTTACGTGCACTTTTTGCATCTCTGGCTTTTTGTTTTGTGGACTGTTTTCTGTAGAGTTTGACCTTTGCCTGTTTTGGCATATACGACTTTGGATTACCAAATAAATGCTGCGCTTGGATCTTAACATCTTGTGTCTGTGTGCAATCCGTGACAGGGCTTGCGTGACACGATTAATCGAAATGAAACCGCACGCGATTTGGCAAAGACTAGGGATTATTTTATGCACAGCTTGTCAGTGCTGTACGGCTCTGTGATCAGTAGTAAATGCTTCTCCATCTGAAAGCCAGAGGGCGCTCTCGCACAGAAACTCCAAATATGCCCTGCCGCAGAATTAGATAACACACGTCATTCCAAGAAAACCCTATGGGCATCATACTATCGCTGTAGCTGAATAAACAGAAGATTGAAACGCTTTGATTGATTAAACATGACTATTAAACACTCGACTGCCTTATTCTGTGTAGGAAGACACATCATCTCACAGAAGAATGCTCAACTGTCGTTATGAAGTGAGTTTGGAGTAAAAACGTTCTTAAATGTTGTCTTTTGTTAGACAAGATGTTAATAAATGCTTCTCATGTCTGGAAAGATGTTTGACGCATGTTGCTTTCTCAAATGCACATTATAAGCGACTCAAACTTGCAGTGCTTTCAGATGGATTAGCATTTGGAGCCATACTTCATTGACAAGCTGTGTATAAACAATAATCGCAGTCTTTGCGATTTCATAATCGCACTAAGCAAAATCGTTTGGTGAGTGGAGTCAATTTACACCTCAGGTCTTAGGACTGAGGGACTGGGGTGAACAATGGGGAAAATGGTGATGATTGGTCTGCTCAATGACGTGCTAATGTCATCATTCTTCCCTTGCACAAATGGTAAGGGTGAGTGTCTTTGCAGGCTTATCTCCTAGCCCATCTAGTTCCTTGTTTGTGATACTTCTCTTGGAGGTGTGAGTTTTGGAGTCCTGTGCTTTTCATCATGGTAGATGAAAGGGGACTATTGATGTAATAGAGGAGTCTGCCCTCATGTTCGCCTGCTGATCATGACACCACACTCCTTTTCAGTTTCTTCTCCTTCTCCATTCTTAACTTTGATGTTTATTGTGCATTTACAGTGCACAGCATAAATGAGTACACCCCCTCTGAACAAATACAAAAGATTTATTTTTTTATGATCACTAATACAATTCATGGAAAGATGGCAAAACTAAAATGTATTTTAACATATACATTATAAAAACTGAGAAATATATGTCATTAATAGCCATAAGATAAGTAAATTAGCTACACAAAAGGAATGAAGACTTAAATGACAGTCACAGAATGAAGGCTTTCAGATCAAAAGAATGTTATTTAAGGAAACATGATAATAGCCAAAAGAGTTACACAATTCACTTTTCAACAGCAGTTGTATATTTTTCAGTGAAAAACAACCAAAATACCAAAAACAACCAAACTAAATGAAAACACTGACATGGAACAGTACCAGAGAAATTGCTGTTTAAGTTCAAAATTTCATTTGATTTCACAACTCTTTGATTCACAATTCATAATCGTCTGTTTTTTTTTAAATAACCAGTTAAATAGAAATGATTAAATTTCAACCAAACAAAGAAAATATAGAAAAGAAAAAAAAACAAGCAAGCGATTATCTCGCTCGGTGTATGCATGTGTAGTGAGTGCGCACGCGTGTGTGTGTGTCTGCATTGCATTGCAGGCTGCGAACGGCCACACTACTGGACGTAGAGCCGTGGGAAATGTTTGGAGATTTGGCGTGGGGTTAAAAGATGAAGTCAATGCGAATACCTGTGGCAGGCGAGTCAAACTGGAGGTAGCTGGAGGTATGTTGCACCAGGCAGGCGAACAGTGCAGAGCTCAATTCCCCTCGTCACTTTGGGATCGCACCCGGTCAGCACGCAGAAGTCCCAGCAACTACTAACAGCGGCAAGCCTTCAGGTAGCATGTGTCCCACTTCAATAACCTACACGTTTCCCTTCCGTTTCCCCCTCTCTTTTATACTATTTCCTATTTACTTCCTGATTGTTAATTTCCACCCATTTGGAAAAGTAATTTGTACGCATTTTTTTTTCTTTCTTTCTTTTTTTTTCACAACGCCACACTCTCCCCCCTGGAGAAAAACAACCCATGGTTGTTTAGAAGGAAGAAAACAAGGATTAAAATCCTAGAAAATCTTCATCCTCATCAGAGGCTTCTTGAAATATATCCAGGAGTTGTTTCTTTTCCTGGAAGTCCAGCTCCTCCGCCGTTGGATAACACATTTTTAAATTGCAAACGTGAGCTGTTCAGACATCCTCTCCCGTGTCTTCCAGGGCTATTTGATAGTTCATAGGACCCAGCTGTTTGAGAATACGGTAAGGCCCTTTCCATTTTTGTGCGAGTTTTACACTAAACGTGCGTTGTGCGTTTGACTGTGGAAAGTTACGTAACCATACTCGATCCTTGCTTTTGAATGTCAGCTCCCTCCTATTTTTGTTGTAATTTCTTAGTCTCATCTTGGCTTTCTTACTGCTTTCTTTGGCTTTAGTTTGCAGGTGATGAAGATGATGAACCACATCATAGGAGGCAGCATCTGGAGTTAAATTAGGACCCTGAAGTATTTTGTCCTTTGGACTTTGGAGTCTTCTGCCAAGCTGGAGTTCTGCTGGGGAAAGACCAGTTGTCTCTTGAACGGACGAATTTAGGGCGAATCGGAATTCTGGTCAGAACTGGTCCCACCTCTGGTGGTTGTCGTCCACATAAGCTGCCATCATGTTCTTGAGAGTTCGATTCACTCTTTCAGTCATGTTGGTCTGTGGGTGGTAGTCTGTAGTTAATTTGGGAGTAATACTCCAGTTCTTACATAACTCTCTGAATACAGATGAGACAAACTGAACTCCCCTGTCTGAGAGGATGAAGTCTGGTACACCCCACCATGTCAGGATTTCCTTTCTGAAGATGGAGGCAACATTCTGGGCAGTGGCATTACGAATGGGGAACAACTCAACCCATCGGGAATAATAATCAACAAAAACAAGCAGGTACTCATTTCGGTTTGTACTTCGTGGTAATGGGCCCATGATGTCGACGCCCAGCATCCCATCCCATCACATGCCTGGCCAGAATGCTACTTCCTGAAGTCGCTTATATGTTTTGTAGATTCCTCCATGGCCACTCATGGGAGTGGAGTGATAGTGCTTCAGAAGGGAGGATCTGAGGCTGCTGGGAATGTAAACTCGATAATGCAGTTTGTTATTTGCCAGGTACATATTCTGATACAGTTTATCCTCAACAATCTCATACTGTTCCATCAGACTAGCACAATTATCTGCTACTGCATTCAAAAGTTTTGTAACTTCAGGGTCTTTGTGCTGTTCTTCCCACAGGACAACATCTGATACAGGCAGTTCTGGATCTTTTTCGCTGGTGTACAGGTTACATGTTGAGGTAACAGAAGACCTGGATAGAGCGTCTGGAGCCATATTCAATTTTCCCTTGCAATATTCAATGATAAAATCAAACCTCTGAAGTCGCAGGGCCCATCGGATGAGACGGCTAGTAGTTTTTGTTGACGACATTACCCATTGTAATGCTGAGTGATCCGTGACTACTGTGAATAGTTTGTACTATTTGTACCACATTTCTGTGGTGGAATAATTGGCCTCTGCTTTGTTCAAGGTTCTACTGGTGTACGCAATAACCTGTTCCAATCCCTGGTCTTTTTGCTGGGTCAACATGGCACCAAAACCAGTTTGGTGCCATCGCTGACATCCGAGTAGACTGTGAATGGGAGTTGTAGGTCAGGATGGCCAAGAATTGGAGGAGAGGTAAGACAGGATTTCAGATGTTCAAATGCCTTCTGACATTGTGGAGACCAGTGAAATGTACGTCCCTTTTTTTCAGTGCATTCAGAGGTTCAGCAATTCTGGAGAAATTAGGTACAAACCGGTGGTACCACCCAGCTAAACCCAAAAAGTGCTGGACCTCTTTGATGTTGGTTGGCACAGGGTATGACTGAATAGCCTCCACTTTGCTTGCATCTGCAGAGACTCCTTTGGCATTGACGACATGACCCAGAAACTTCAATTCTTGTAAGCAGAACTTGCTTTTTTTTCCAAGTTAATGGTTAGCCCAGCAGTTTCTAACCTATCGAGAACCATCTGGAGGTCGAGGAAATGCTGGGTAATTGAAGATGAATACACAATGATGTCGTCGATATATACAAAACAGATTTTTCTCCTTAGTTCTCCCAGAACTGTCTCCATGAGCCTTTGAAAAGTTGCGGGAACATTTTTGAGCCCAAACGACATGACATTAAAATGGTATAGGCCTGCAGGGGTGATAAAAGGAGTCTTATTTTTGCTGTCAGGGTCCATGGTTACCTGCCAGTATCCACTATTGAGATCAATGGTGCTAAAGATGGCTGCTCCAGATAGGGATTCCAGTATTTCTGTTATCTTTGGAAGAGGGTAAGCATCACTTTCTGTTAAAGCATAAATCTTTCGGTAATCAACACAAAATCTGAACTTTCCATCTTTTTTAGGGACCAGGACCACTGGTGACCACCAGTGGGATGGCTCAACAATTCCCTCCTGCAAAATCTCCTTAAGCTGCTCATCCAGTGCAAACTGCTTTGTAGGTGACAAAAAATGGCCGTTGTTTAATGGGTACTTGGTTAGTGGTATAGATGTGGTGTTGGAGAACCTCAGTACGGAGAGTACATACACTGTAAATTCTAATAGCTTTCCTGACTCACATATACTTAGTTAACTTTACTCAGTATTGTAAAATACATACTTCTTACTAGGTTTTGTTGAGTTACAGTCAATTGCAGGTTGAAAACAACAATTTACTTAATTGTTTGAGTGACGCTTACTTGAAACAAGCAAGTAGCAACAAAGGATGCAATGACGTTGTTACACCACTGAGAGGCAGCAGTGCATTAAAGCGTGCCTAATGTGCAGAAAAAACAAAGAAGAAGAAGCGTAATAAAAATAATAAAAATAGTTTTAATTGTCCCAAATACAAATAATAATAATAAATCATTAACGTTACAAATCTGTTGAAATGGCGACATTTACAGTTATATGTGACCTGCAGTTTATGCAGAGATGACGTTTGTGATTATTTTTGACATGTTTTGTGATTTCACAGTAGCATTACACTATTATTTTTAAATTAAGAATATAATACAAGCACTGTAAAATGTTTCTTTACTCAAACTCAACTGCTTTATATCACTGCTGATATAAAGAGACATCTTCTAACATGATAAGAAACTTAGTAATGTTAAGTGATGTTAAACTAAGCAATCTTAATATCACATGAACGTTTTCTTTTCCAATAATTTTTTTTGTACTGGCACACCATTACTGAAAGTAATCAGAGGAAACACTGTTTTAAAATTGTCTGTACTGAAGTCACAAAAACATATTTATAGAACTGCATATTTAAAGGTATATTTTCTGTAATGCTTGTAGAACATGCACATATCAAGGAATGTGTCTTTAATTTTGCAAAGCAGAACCTCCTGTTAATTAAATTTTGTTGTCTTTTTTTAGAAAAAGAAGTCCTTCTGGCAGCTGCCTCCTGATTGGTCTTCAACGCACATGTCTTGATACACTGGTGAGGACTTTTCCTTTGAAGAAATAGTTTGTGACAGTGTTCACTATGCTGCACTTTATATTTTGTTGACTAAACCAACTTAAAATATATGTCCACATCAAATAATTTCTTGCAGATGCAGTGGAACTGTAAGCACTGTATTTTTTCTGCAAACAAAAGAGGACTTTTGTTAAAACATTATCGTCTAAAACATGGAGGCTTCACTCGGCAACAGCCAATACCATGTCTTCATATGTCTTTTAATGCACTCAAAGTGCACTTATCTGTTTGGCACTCTCAATTAGACAGACAAACAAGTGAACCCAAAGTTGCATTTCACTGCCAGTTATGCGAGTATGTGCAGCCCTGCACTGAAGCTGAGTTTTTCACACATTTACGCAGCCATTTAAAACTTAAAGTATTTCATTCCCATATGAAGGCTGTCAGTTTGAGAGTAATGTATATTCAACGTTTAATGCTCACAAAAGCCGAGTACACAGTGGGAGTGCTACAACACAATTTAAAGGTCCAATACTTTCAAACACTGAACAATCAGATCAACTGACTGAAGTGGACGAAGAGGTGCCTTTACAGGATGACGATTGTGAAGAGTTTGTAGATGACATGCAGGACTTAGAAATTCAGTTGGAACGTAACCTGGCTTCATTATTTTTGAAAATGCAAGCAATCCTGCACATATCTGAAAGCGCTGCAAAAGAAGTAATCCAGCAGATTAATCAGATCCAAATGCTTTCACAGCCGTTACTACAAAATGCTGTCCAGAAAATTATCAGTCAGCACTGTAGTGATGTGGATAATTCCATAGTAAGTGACATTGTAAGTGTAGTGTCACAAAGTAATGTCCTGCTGAAATTTACCAGTGCAGAAGGATCCCTGTCAACAGCTAGCAGAAGAGAATCTTATATGCTGCGAGAATTTCCAGTTGTTATGCCAGTTGAGTTCGCTCTTGATAAAGATCACTCATTTGTGTATGTCCCCATACTGAAAATGTTGAAGACATTGCTTAACAATAAGGACATTTTGGATAAGGTGCTGCACGCAGAGGGGATTTCACCTGAAGGATACCACTCATTCAGAGACGGCTCTCATTTCAAAGAAAATATTCTTTTAAATGTAGAAGAATGTAGGATTGCCCTTGGTCTATACATTGATGACTTTGAAGTTGCTAATCCAATTGGAACCTCCAAGAAAAAAAACACAAACTATGTGCCATATATTGGGTACTTGCTAATCTTGATTCCAAGTATCGGTCGGCTCTTCACTCAATCCAACTTGCACTTTTGTGCAAGATTAACACTGTAAAAGAGCATGGCCATCATGAAGTTCTTCGTCCTCTCATTCAGGACATTGCAACTCTTGAGGAAAGTGGTGTGTATGTTGAACGATTAGCAGAAAGTGTTAAAGGCACTGTACTGTATGTGGCAGCGGACAACTTGGGGGCTCACTCTTTGGCAGGATTCCAGGAGAGTTTTGCAGCGGATTACTTTTGTTGGTTTTGTATGTGTAAACAAGATGGCATTCAGGATAAGGAGGTCAGATCTGGTCTACTTCAGAGAACCATGAAAAACATGTGCACGAGGTTTCCCGTGACTATAGTATGGCAAAACATCATGGCGTAAAAAGAGGATGTCCACTATCTGAAAAATTGACACACTTTCACGTGGTGAATGGTTTCCCACCTGACATTCTCCATGATTTTTTGGAGGGTTTAGTTCCAGCAGATTTGTTACTGTGCCTTAAGGATTTGATTGCCAAAAAATATATTTCTTTGGAGTCTTTGAACAGGGCTATTAGGCAGTTCCCTTACACATTTTCTGATAAAGCTGACAAACCACAGATCATTCCAAAAACTTCCTTCTCTAGGGGAACTACTGGGGGAAATGGTCATGAAAATTGGTCTCTGCTAAGGCTGCTTCCATTGATGATAGGCTACAACATGCCTGAAGGAGACCAATCATGGGAGATACTGATGCTTCTTAAAGATACACTGGAGTTGGTAATGTCAGCACACTTTACGGAAGAGTTAATACACGTCTTGGACAGCAAAATCTCAGAACATTGTGAGTTACTGCAGAAAACTTTTCCAAACTACAGACTTCATCCCAAACATCATTTCGTTGAACACTATCCTCAAATGATACAAATCTTTGGCCCTCTAGTAGATGTGTGGACAATGAAGTTTGAAGGGAAGCACACATTTTTCAAGAAAGTTGTGCGTGACACATGCAATTTCAAGAATGTAGCACATACCTTAGCTGTAAGACACCAGAAAAGGATGGCCTTCCATTTAGATTCCTCAACATTCTTCAAGCATCCTTTGGAAATTGATAAAGTGAGATCAGTTATGGTCACATCCTTCCCTGAGAATGTTCAGAGTTCACTGCATCAGCAAAATGGCAAGCAATCTTCAGTGCTGGTTGCATCCTCTGCATGTGTTCATGGTGTGAAATACTGTGCAGATATGATCGTCTCCATTGGCAGTTGCTCAGGTCTTCCAGAGTTTAGACCAATAACACATGTTGTTATCAACACAGAAATCTGTTGGTCTGCAGGACTCAACCACCAGCATGTCTGATGACTCCTGTATTTCTGATGATACAGTAGCCGTTTCTCAATATGCATACTTGTCTGTACTTGTGTTCTTGTGGACTTGTGAAACGTCATCAGTTGCTGTCCAAGTACTGTACCAATTCAAAGTTCACATCTAGCCAAGTTCAGTTCAAATCCCCGGATGTGTTCTTGATCCGCCCCTTTTATCGAGGATGCATCGAGAGGTGACTTGTGCGGACTTGAGACAGCCAGGTATCCCAGAAAGCATCTCGCACTAACCAGCAAGCGTCATATTAAAGGAGAAAACCTTTACTTATTACTGTTATTATGTCATGATTTGTAGTTTTAAGAGTTTTTCAGGCGAGAATGTGCTGGTTTAAAGCTCAAATTTGTGGTTTATTGATAAAGATAGCGCCTTTCTGAAAATTTAATCTGACGTTGTCGGAGTTGTGAGATCCAGGCGATCACCGGATGCTCAGCGCTCATGTACCCAGCCGAGAGCAGCCTTACCTCGGCTAGTCCTTCTGACGTTTGCCGCTGGCTCCGTTTTGGCTGAGGGCAACTTGACGTTTCATAACTTAACATATAGCTATTTAACTTTTGTATCCTACTAAAGCGCTGATTTTATACGCTTGACTGAATTGTTTGCTTTATTTCTTATTGTATATTCTTATATCTTTTATAATGGCTATTATTGATCATTAAACCTGACATTTAACAAAAAGAGACAGAGTTGTGTTTTATGTTATAGCCTATTTCATTTCGTTACAGTGAATATAATCAGAGTATGCACAAATAATATTGTTTAATATTTTTGAAATATATACGAAAAGAGGCGGAGTTGTTTTGTTTTGGCATTTCGTTTTGTTATAAATATATGCAGACATTGCAGATAATCAATCACTCGTTGCCTGAGGCTATTAATATGTTTTTGTTTGTTTTTTAAATAAAACGAAAAGGGGCAGAGTGGTGTTTTATAACACATTTCGTTTTATTGTTGGCTAAAAGATAGATGCAGTGATAACCGGAGAAGCCAGAGCGAGCTGAGTGACATTATCAAGTACGCTGCTGTGCCATTTGCAGAATCACCGGACTTGTGTTCTCCCGTCCACGGGAGTTCATTCTCCTGAGTCGAACTTGCCAAGTCCTATCTACCAAGGATGTGAGTCCGAACTTTGCGAAGTTGGTTTTGAGAAACGCCTAGTGATTCTGCCCACAGACAGCTCATCTACAAGACACAATCCATGGCCAGAGATTTTTGACATTCCAAATTTTTCTGTCGATGTGGAATTCAGACTCAGACAGGCTAATCTTCAATATCTACGAAACCAGACGTACCTGAATGTAACAAGAGACATGAAGCATAGTATTTTAGAAAAGCTTGCTGAAACTATTTACAAGTTTGATACCTATCCAAATGGAGAGCGTATTAATTCTGTGGCACTAGCGCTCATTAGCAAACATCCCTGCCTTAAGGAGCAAGGTTCGCCGGATGGGTGTTCTAGCTGGAAGCATAGTAGAAATTCAAAATGGGAAACTATCACACTAAACTAAGAAAAGCAGGATGTGTAGAGGTTGGTGTAAACGGGGGCAAAACAGGTAGCCCGGGAATGGCAGCAAAACGACTGAAAAGGCCTAGAGGCTTTGAGACAGCTTCTGGTTGAAGAAATGAGGAAAGTGAACTCTAGTGGAACTTTCATTGCATCAAAGATGGACCTGACCTTCTCAATGCGAAGACATGAGATTGTGGATGCAGAAACTCCAGTGAAAACATTGATGGAGCGGTGGCCAGCACGTTTTACAGAGAGACAAGTACTTATTCATATTCCTTTTTCGACCATGAGAAACTGCATTCTGTTTAGGTTTGTCTTTAGAATTGGCCTGTAGGCCTGACCATTCATTAACAAATGTCCACACTGTCCCAACCCTCAGTCTTTTTTTTTTTTTTTTTTTGCATGTGTTGTAGGTGTTTGTGGAGTTTAACAGGATAGTCGCCACAGTTCTGCAGAGTAACTTTTATGGTGCTGTGGATCGCTACACACCACGCTTTGTCACAATCTTCAAGTCCAAGAAAGGGACCGTTGGAGAGAAATTGGATGAGCTTATGCAGCAAATGAATACAGGGGTGAGTTTACTGCAGCCTTAATTTTGTTTATTATTCTGTGACAGAATTAATATAATTAATGACAGAATTTAAATCTTTGGGTGAAGTAAGCAAATGTATTTTTACTGTAGCTTTAAAGTTTCATGATCTTGATCTTGATCTTTTTTTTTTTCATCTTCTTCCAGAAAGAAGCAGATGTGACAGCAATGCGCACTCTTGTGCTCCGGGGCTTTCCTATCCTGCTTGGTGATGATGCCAGTAACTTCTACAAGACCTGCAACGTAAGTTCTCATTGTAAAAAAATTTAAAAGGGTTACTTCTCCCAAAAAAAGAAGAATTGTCATCAATTGCACTTCTGTGCTCCGAAAGTTGTTTTTACCAAAAACTCTACTAGTTACCAAAAAACTTTTCATAATTTTTTTAAAAGTATTAAAATAATACAGCATTTCTTTAAAAAAAAATGAATAAAACTAGCTTTTTCCGAACTTTTGACCAGTAGTGTATTTGCTGCCATTTTATTGAGACAACACTTAAAATTAATCTTGATTACATCCTATGAGTGCAGTAAAAAGACAAAGGCTCCAAAATGTGGCAATTCAGTGTAAGCCAGAAGGGTGATCAGAGAAAATAAATCAGAAACACTTTACCTTTATTTTCGTAGCATTTATACAATACAAAAGTTAGTTCACAGTGCATTAACTAATGTTAACAAGATTTTAATAAAGTATTAGTAAATGTTGAAATTAACATTAACATACAAGATAAAGTGCAGCTTTATAAGTGCAATTCATTTTTAGTTAATGTTAACTAATGCAGTTAACTAATGTTAACTAATGAACCTATAAGTGTTACCAAATGTGTATTGTATTTGTAAGGATATTACACAATCAAAGTCAATCAAGTAAAAATATAAATATTGAAAAGTCCATGAAAAAATGGGTCTTATGTCTGGTAACAATTGTGACTGGTAGTAGAACACAGGGGGTCTAGGTCTATGGTGTTAAAGCATTTACAAAATGACAAACCTCCAGCAATTAGTAGACTGTGTTAAATAGAAGGACAAAATAGCATTCATATGCAGCATTACAGCACAAATAATCAAATAAAATGATGACAAAAGGACAAATTATAGGAAAATGCAAGGTAATTATTATAAACTTCATAATAAACAATTAATATGGACAGACAGACAGACAGATAGATGATAGATAGATAGATGGATAGATGGATACACACACAGACAGACAGACAGACAGACAGACACACAGATAGACACAAAGCTCTTTTAAGATGGCAGTACCATGAAATAAATTTAAGTGGTCACATGACCAAACTACCCAATACTGTTAGACCTGCCCAGAATTTGTGTAGACATCTTAAATTTGCGTTATAAATTAACATGTGCTTCATAATAATAGTTGCTTTTTAATACCACACTAAAATATGATGTAAAACTGTGGATTTTCACATTTCCCTGTTGTAATATTTTTATTGTTTGGTTTTATTCAGGCATGTGATGTTGATGGCTGGCCACAAGTGTCCGTTGGGGTGCTGACTGTTATTGATGAAGAAGAACCTCTCATTCCAAATAAACTGTACCTTGACCCAGTGTCTACTGCAATCATTGGATAATCTGCAGAATCTGCCTCAGGCAATTTGCGTCTTGTTTGGTCTGTCTTATGCTTTAAATCCGAATTACCCAAAAGGCATGATAAACACTTTCAACTTCATTCAGAAAGTGATGCTTGGTTTGGGACAGAACAAACTGCCACCAAAACTACAATAACTGAAAAATCTGTTGAGCTGAGATGTAATCAAATGTGCAAGAGTGATGATATTTGACATTTGATTACATTTTTTTATGACAGTGGAATTAGATTAGTTGATAGAAAAAAAGGGAAACTAAGGCACTTGTTTAAAATTGTCAGCCCATTGGTTCTTGAGCAAGTTAAGAGGCTGCCAGTGTATTAATTTCTAATGGACGCGAGCCAGAGACATTGCTTTTGGCACTTGTCAACTTGTTGGTTCTATCAAGTTTGGTCTCTGAAGTGTTATTGATTTAAAGATGTTAAGAGTCAAGGTATGGCCTCAGAAAAAACATTTACTTTTATATAGATTTTATATACATTTATTTAGATTGTTGTACTTGTAGCATATGCACACGTATCAGGATAATCAATAAACTTTGGAATGTTCAGAACACTTTTAGCATACTGGACTGTGTCGTAAAATCTCGCCTCGGCTCCGGCCGGTCTGCAAAAGACGAGCAGATTTGACAACTTTGTGGCCTGGCCGTTATTAAACAGAGATGCCCTCTCTCCAGCTCTGGAGACTTCAAAGGATCGAACCCCTGGTGTGGGCCCAGAGACTGACCAGATCACATTCCAAACACACACCACACACACACAGACACACACACAAACACACAAACATACATTATTGACGGTATATGTAAAATATAACTATGCCAAGTCACATCCATATACATGTACCCGATCCTATATCCTTGCTTTACGTTTGGATGCTAGAATAGGAAGTCTTTCTCGTGGCCAGAGAAAAGACCTTCCTTTCAATAACATTCTGAGGAGCTGCAGTTTGCGGTACAAACTAACAGTTTCTCTAAATAATTATTAAACCAGAACTAAGCATATATGTAATTGATTATAATTTGTTGTAGTTAATTCACAATATGTTTAATTCCCCCTTGGGTCGGTATATGCATAATAATTATTCATAAAGCTTTATGAGTTATTATATTCATATTCCACCCATAAATTTATTAATAACTGTACGAACCGCTACATAGTTACATACTGTAAAAGGTTTTTGTTTTAAACATTTTATAAACCTAAAGTGACTATTTGCATTTTTTTTTTTACCCCAGTGCAAACTTGTGTGTACCATCCTTGTTAAGAACACAAATACAATAAATTTACCTTTTAATTTTTTCATTGCCTTAAATTTATTTATCCAGTTGCAAATGTTATCTTTGAAAAATTGTGAACCTATTCTCTATGATTTATAATAGATGATTGTTAGCACTTAAAAAAAACAAGTAAGCGTTACTCAAGTAACTTAAGGCAATCGGTTTGCATGGTTTTAACAAGTAAACTGGATTGCCTTTGAAGTAAAGTAAACTCGGTAATTCCAAGTTGTATGCAGAAAACATCACCTTAGCACAACTTGCATAAATGAGTTAGGAATACTCACAAAGTGTATTTTACTTTAAATGATTTAGTTGTTTACAAATAGTAATTCTGAGTAGTCTATACTAAGACAAGTATATCTAAAGTAAATGATTAAGTATACGATACAAATTTGTTTTAAGTTACTGGAACTCTTGTAAGTGTACAATACTAGACAGGCACTTGTTAGTTCTACATACTATTCCTATTTCAACTTACTTGGTTTTTTCAAGGCAATCGGTTTGCTTCCTTTTTTTAAGTAAGGTTTACTTATTGGATTTTATAGTGTACCTGAGGGCTACCTTCCAGGATTTGGAGCAACTGTCGCTTCCCATCAAAGGGTAAATGAGCAGCTTCCACATAATTTATCATCAATGTCCTTTCATCCACACTGTCAATTTGTTGAAGTACCAATGGAGATGACAGAGGGGGAACAGAAGTCAACAAGGAAAGGTTTTGTGTGGTTTTAAGTGGTCGTTTTTCTTTTTGTGAACTTGAAGTTGGCACACTTGGATTTCCTGGTTGAAATGGATACTCTTTTGTTGGATCAAGCTTGAAAGAATATTTCTGATCAATGACATTGAGTTGCAGCCCACTGAAGAAAATAAAGTCCAGCCCTAAGACTACAGCAAAGGCTAGGGCTTGGGAAGAAAGTACAGCAGCAGGTAAAGTAAAGGATTGGTCATGTAGGTGTATTGTAGTATTCAGCCATCCTAACGGAATCTCTACTTCTCTATTTGCTAGATAAAGAGGACCCCGGGACCATGGTTGAAGCTGGTCAAGCGATGCAAGATGCCTCATTAGACTCTCATGGATAAGTGTGTAGCTGGCAACAGTATCCATAATGGCCTTTCCTGACCAGTCATTGATACGGATGGGGACAACTAGTTGCTGAGGTACTGCCACACATTCATTAGAGCTTGTGGAAGAAGAGATTTTCTTGGTGGTGGCTGATTGTGATTTATGCAGGGTTGTTGGAGCAACAGAGTTGTTGGAAGGTTGTCCGCTTGACTTAGGATGGTAAGAATGTTTGCCACTGGTGGAATATTGTGGTCCAGATGACTGAGGTGACTGTGGAAATGCATAGTGTGGACACTTGCCTGGTGGATGCTGTCCCCTACCAGCAGCCATATCACCCTGTAGCCCAAGACTGGTTGCCCACTGAAGCTAAGCAGGGCTGAGCCTGGTTAGTACCTGGATGGGAGACCTCCTGGGAAAACTAGGTTGCTGTTGGAAGAGGTGTTAGTGAGGCCAGCAGGGGGTGCTCACCCTGTGGTCTGTGTGGGTCCTAATGCCCCAGTATAGTGATGGGGACACTATACTGTCAAAAAAGAGACGTTAAACCGAGGTCCTGACTCTCTGTGGTCGTTAAAAATCCCAGGATGTCCTTCGAAAAGAGTAGGGGTGTAACCCCGACATCTTGGCTAGATGTCCATCATGGCCTCCTAATCATCCCCATACACTGATTGGCTTCATCACTCTGTCTCCTCTCCACCAATAAGCTGGTGTGTGGTGGGCGTTCTGGCGCAATATGGCTGCCGTCGCATCATCCAGGTGGATGCTGCACATTGGTGGTGGTTGAGGAGATTCCCCCTACTATATGTAAAGCGCTTTGAGTACCCAGAAAAGCGCTATATAAATGTAACAAATTATAATTTAATTATTACATCAGTGGTTCTCAAACATGTCCTGGGGACCCCCCACCACTGCACATTTTGCATGTCTCCCTCATCTAACACACCCAATTCAACTCTTGCAGTCTCTACTAATTAGCTGATGACTTGAATCGGGTGTGTTAGTTGAGGGTGACATGCAAAATGTGCAGTAGTGGGGGGTCCCCAGGACAGGTTTGAGAACCACTGCCCTACATCTCCAACACTGAACATGGGGCTTTCTCAACAGATCGGTTAACTGGGGTTTTTTGTGGCATGGATTGATATTTAGAAATCCTGACATCTAGTTAAGTAAAGTAATGGGTCTGCATCGTCTGATGGCCTTCCAAATGTGGGGAAAGTCAATTTAATATGGTCACTTTTAACCACAGCTTCGGGAAAAGAGGTTGAAGTTGGAGGAATCACTGGAGAAGCTTCAGATGTCAGGGATGAAGTGGTGGTGGTGCTGGGAACTGGGGGTGCCAATACACTTAACCTTTGTTGATCCGTAATTTCTTTCTTGACACTTTGAAATCCTTTCTCCATGTCACTTTTCCACTCTTTTAAACTGGGGAGAAATTTCAGACACCAAGCTAGATTCCACCTTTTGGAGTTCACCTGTGATCATTAGTTTAATTGCTTTAGTTAGTTTATCTGCTTCAGACTCCTCTTGTGGCTTAGTGGCAGTAAACTGGATAAAAACTTGATTTTTGTTATCGTCCACTTTTGCAGCAAGATCAGCAATCTGGCTCTTGTGGTGAGAAGTGGTATCTTTCACTTCCTGGGTAAGTTCATTCACTTTTTTCTTGTTTTTTTATGAAGTCAAACAAAGTATCCCAGTTCCCTTGTACCTGAGTAGTGAATTGTTGTATTTCCCTTCCAGGAGTTGGTAGAATGCTGGGCAGGTCATGTTCTGCCACTGAAGAAGGAGTTTCACCTTCCGATGAAGTGCAAAGTTGCATGTTATCCACTTGTGGTGCCCAGGTGAGAGTTTGCACGGGGGTGCTGCCAGCCAGAGCAGGTGAGGATATGTGCACATGGGTTCCCGGATGAACAGGGCTGAGTGGAGTGGGAGTATTGTAGAAGACAGGAGCATATGGAGGAGGTGCTACTGGAGGCATCAGCAGACACAGTATAGGTGGCCATACCAGAGTAGAAATGTCTGGTGGAGGCTCTATTTCCACAAAAGTAGATTGGGAAGGAGGGGTGGACACCATGGTTGCTGTGTTTGTGCGCAAGAATGTTGGATGTTGAATGTAAAAATAAAAAATAAATGTAATCTCAGTAAATGATATGAATAAATGTCTGTGTGTATGTCAATATTTGTGTTCACCAGAACTTTTCACAAATATTCAACGAATAACAAATATAGAAGTCTTCCCCAAAAAACAATTACATCAAAAACAAGAAATCAAAAAGTAGGTCACCTTCAATCCTTCATTTAGCTCAATTTCTATGACACCTTGGAGATAACACTAATTCTATTAGCATTCACACAGGGTTTGTA
>RJVU01063416.1:955343-968689 GCA_003731715.1 Anabarilius grahami | reverse complement strand
CTTCTTCATTTCCATCTATCTATAGCAAATCAATTAATAACACCTCCATACTAGACTTAACATATAAACCAATGAACCTGTATACACTACTATCACCTCGAGTCCTTTTCATATTCATTTAATATTTTCAGTTTAAATAATCTTTTAAAGTTACTCATTGTTGTACATGATTTTATCTCTTCACTGCAGCTGTTCCATACAGTAACTCCTTTGGTTGTGATGCAGTGATATTTAGAATTTGTTCTTATAAATTTCTTTTTAAATACAAATGTTCCTCTTAAGTGATGTTTGCTCTCTCTCATTTGAAACAACCCTTGAATACTATTCGATAGCTGTTGATTATTTATTTTATACATAATTTGTGCAGTTTTAAAGTCAACAATATCTCTGAATTTGAGTGCTTTTAATTTAATAAACAGTGGAGTAGTTGGTGCTCTATAGGTGGTTTTATTTACAATTCTTAAGGCTCTCTTTTGAATCTTAAGGCTTCTCATTTTTACTGAGGTAACATTAGGCTACTGTCTCAATTACGTTTCAAATTGCCATAATGGGCGTGCTAATGTTGTTTTCCTCAGCGTCTCAGCATAATGACAGAGCATACGTCCATGTGAGCTAACGTTATGTTACTTTGCACAAACATGTATAACTTTGTTCGACTGTCATGAATATATGAAATGTCCATTGACATCAAGTACAAGTTAGCCAAGCATAGATGAATCTTACCTTCCAGGAGAAAATTAGCAACGTTGGCGTCTGTGTTCAAATTCTTCTCCGTTTTCAGCCGTCTCCATCTTTCAAAAGCATCTCCAATACAAATTCTGGTTTTATTTCGGACATCAGGGCCATTTTATGATTAATTGAAATAGATTTCTTACATACAGCTCCTTTAACTACTATGTATTTACATCAAAAAAATAAGTACAATGTACTTATTGGGTTCATATTGAATTGGAAAACACTTTTTCTGCTATTGAGGTGGGATCCGAGTAAGGTTAGGGAAAGCTTTGGTGGTATGGGTAGGTTTAAGGGTAGGGGTGAGGTGTAAGGGATGGGTCAACAGTGTAATTATAAAAATAATTACAGAAATTAATTACAGATGTAACATGCAGGTGTTTTTAAAATATAAGTACAATGTAAAAACATGTATGTACACAATAAGTGCATTATATCAAATGATTAATTTAAATGTAAGTACATAGTAGTTAAGGCCACTTAATATAAAGTGGGACCACTTACTTTTTAAGTAGTCTTCCCATTAACGCCATCATTGTCTTCATTCAGGCCGATTCGCCAAGAACACGCACGAAAACAAGAGGTGGTATTCGTACAAACCAATCATGTCTAACCATAACTGATCATATCCAATCTTAGCGAGATGGAGGCACTAATATCGATAACTTTCTCATCCAGTTTTTTTTTTAAGGAGGCACTGCCTCCCTTGCCTCCTTGGGAGGAGACGCCCCTGGTGTGGATATTGTGCTCGATGCGCACAGAAGAAGTTCGACTGAAGTGTTTGTAGGTGTTTATTTCGCTTGGTTGCATTGTCTTTTGCACCCTCAATATCGGCAGACTGTGCTCTTTTTGCTTTCGAGTGATGTGTGGATTGGTTCAAGTTTTTGACACTTAATCACACACATTACTTGTGCATTGTTTGTTTGGGCGAGGAGCGCACGTGTTCAGTTTTTGAGGAAACTGTTTGCTCTCGCTTTGTGTGTTTCCCATGGCAACCCTACAGTCGTGTGTTGTTTATCTACACCCGCGTATATGAGCCTCCCTTTCCCTTTTGATCTCCACTTTGAGATCGACAGGGCATGGAAGAATCTGTTTTTGTCCCGCATCCGTTAACATCAGGATGTAATTTATGCAGATGTCGAGGGGTTGCGTGAGCTTAGATACGTGTTGATGCCCCCATCGGACGAGATGTTTGTGAACTATCACGTGGCTGGAGAGTCAGCGTCGATGCCTCTCCAGCCTAGATTCTGCCTCATTTATAAAACTTTGCGTAGATTTCATCCTAAAAGTGTAAGTACGCGCAAAAGCTAGATTCTGCGTACGCACAAAAAAATTAAGATTTATAAAACCATGCGCACTCCAGAACCTGCGCACAAATCCCTTTATAAATCACAGTCAGAAGAAGATTGTGCGTACATGCATCTCCACCCTGTCTCCTCCCCGAAATCACCATATATGGAGCTTACAACGCCTAGTTTTACTATGCATAACCTCATCTCCATATTATTTCAATGCATGTTCCCATCCACGTGACATCATGGTTAACACCGTCAAAGGTACAAGACATTGGAAAATATTAGATATGGACTATAAATGCCATTTGTGCAATATACATTACATTGATAAAAATCATCCAATATCCTCTTTGTTTTAGAATAAATATATCAAAATATCCATAAAAACAAAATTGTATAAAATACTTTAAGATAAATGTTTCAGAATAGAGTTGATTCATTAATTTCCACTGGCCAAATAGTATTTTAATTGTTTTAAACAATTCAAATCAAATTTATGCAGTTTTGCTGATAAGGTGAACATATCTTTTAGGATGTTTATAGGCTATTTTTAGTGGAAACAGATAGGCCTACTTATTTATTGCAGTGTAAATACAATTGTCTGACTCTGCGCGTCACTGAAAGTATTTTAAAAAGAAAACGTGCAAATCTTACCGTTTTCCTCAAATTATATCCTTCAAATACATTGGTAATTGTTTGAAGATGCCTTCACACGACATCAACACCTCCGTGCAGCTGCGGTTGTACAGTAAGCAATTATCATTGGATCACTTCAAACTGGACAACGGACCGTTCGACCACCGAATCCAGCAGTGTCTTCCATAATATCCAAGTTAAGTGTGCATCACTGATCATCGTTCTCGCTAAAATATTTTGTCATAACATCTGCAGTTTAGTTTAAGGTCTCAGGTTGAGCTTTTAAGTTACCTCTCCTTTCATGAGCCATTATAAATTCAGTGAACTCAGCTCCTGTAGAAAGGAATAAAGGGAGTGTTTATTCTATATTATGTGTTAGATTACGGTGTATATTATATATACATACTTATGTATTGGGGCATTTAACTGGGGCCCTGTAGCTCCCATGATTAGGGAAGGTTATCGTGACGCCCTTACTATGTGCCTCCTCTCTTGTGAGGCTTTTATATAGTGGGTAACATTTAGAACGAAATATCACCTGTAGTGAATGGCATGGCCTCCTCTCGATCTGAGAGTCGGTTTCCTAGGCTGCCACTCATCTGAGCTCCAGATAGTTGATATGTCAGGTGCTCAGGCCTTCGGGGCCGCCCTGATAATCCTTCTGGTTGAGTGAGTTGGCTTCCTCTCGTTGAATCATTTTGCTGAAGCCACCGCTCTGCTGAGCTCCAGGTAATATCACGATTTGAGGTGCATAGCCTTTGTTAAGGTATCAAGGGGTCCTAAGTGGTTTCCTCTCACTGAGAGAGTAAAAGGCGATATGCTGAAGCCTCCGCTCCCCCGAGCTCCAGATAGATCATGATTGTAGGTGTCGGCCCTCTCTGGGCCACCTTGACATTACCCTGTGGTGAGTGAGCTGGCTTCCTCTCGTTTGAGAGTCTCTATTTGAAGCTACCGCTCCATTGAGCTCCAGGTGGTGAGTTCACCTGTGTGTTGTGAGCCGGCCTCCTTTCTTTAGAGTTGTTAGGCTGAAGTCTCTGCTCCATTGAGCTAAAGGAAGGTCATGAGTGCGTGTGTATCGGCCCCTCATTTTGGGCCGCCCCATTTCCGGCCTAGGCAAGTACTTTTTCGGAGTGTCTATTAGACAGAGGCAGTTATGCTGTAGCTTTTCCGCCTCCTAGCATGCCGTCGTTCGAAGTAGGCTACTTCAAGGAGAGCCTCCAGCTTAGGACTGGCAGCTAGTGATCCTAATACGCCTCCACTCAGTGTGAGAGTCATCCCCAGCTGGGGCCCGCCTTCTGCATTAGGCTATTAATGTGAGTAGCAGGCTTTACGGCCTCCTTAATTTGCCTAGGTTGAGCTGAGACTCCTCTTGATATTAGAGTAAAAGTGATATGCTGAGCTTCAGTTCCCTAGTGGTGTTAGGCACAGACAGATAGCCAGGTGTTGTAGGCTTTTGTAGAAAGCCTCCCCGGTGGTTATCCTTGAGCGTTGTTAGACTTCCTCTCGATTAGAGAGTGGAAAGCACTATGCTGAAGTCTCTGCTCTCTAGAGCTTTGGTAGTAGTTTTATCTGGTTCGAGCTTAGAGCAATCTCTCAGCCAAAAGCTTCTTGATTATTATAAAGTCACGGGGTCGAGTGTTGCAGGCCCCTCCTGTGGAATTTCTTCCTGTTGAGGCCTCCATTCCTTCAGAGCTGAGCTAAGACGGTCGTTCTCGTCTTGGAGCAAGAGTTTTTGCTCAGGCTTTCACCCTTGAGCACTTTCTCAGGTTTAGCTCACTTCGCTCCCAAAGCTCTGTGCCCCATATGTGCCCATCACCAGTGATGCTCAGGTTGAGCGTATCGAGTACTCCCTCTTTTCAGGGTGAGTTAAGCACACTCCCTTAGAGCTCGAGCATTAGCCCCGGGCCTGTGGCCGTGTTAAGCTAGATTAGTAGGCCCTATCTGAGGCCTCCTCGTAAGCCCGGTCGCATAGATTTGTACTTCCCTTGTTTTAAGGGTAGAAAGCGATATGCTGAGTACACGGCTCGTGATGGCATTGCAAACGAGTATTCTAAGCCTTCAATACCCCTAGTGGCTGTTTCTGCTAGAGTTAGATTTGCTACCAAGTAGTTGGCCCTCCTTGGGTCTCCTTGAGAGCGATCCTCTGGGTTGAGCTAAATTCCTGAGTGTCCTAGTTCCCTAGAGTTGAGCAGACAGTTATCAGGTAGCTCAGGCTAAAAAATGGAGCCTCCCTGATACTAGCCCTAGAATTCTAGATCTGCTAGCAAATAGTTGGCCCTCGAGCGGGCCCCCTTGACTTCCAGCTAAGTTAGTATCCTGACTCCCTAGAGTTATATCAGAGTGTAGGCTCTTCAGGAGCCTCCCTGGTACTTGCATTAAGCTTGGTCAATACTCGTCTCGGTTGAGACTAGTTGGTACTCCCCTCGCATTGAGGGTTTTTCTTTAGAGTACAGCGCTCCCGAATTCTGGTCAGAAAGTTGAAGGTCTCTCGTGAGACCTCCCTGGTAGATCAGTATTTTAGGCTGTAGGTACTCCCCTCTCTTGTGTGGGTCGTCATTTAGAGGACCTCGCCCCCTGAGTTGATCTTAAAGGTTTAAGAGATTATTTTAGTAAGAACTCTGTTGGTAGATCAGCTCCTGTTGGAGCTGGAGGTATGCCTCTCATTAGGGACCCTATGTAGAGTACTCAGCCTCCGGAGTGCCTTGTTTAAGAAGCACTCTGCAGATCATAGGTTGAGCAGAGTAACTCCCCTTGATTGCAAGGGTTTTAAGCGCTACGCTGAGTCCTGCTCCCCAGGATGCCCATCTCTATGATTCGGTCTGAGTTGGTTACTGCCAGTTTACAGTCCCTCCTTCTGGATGCCTTCTGGAGGGAAGTGCTTTAGAGACTCTGTTTAGGTAACAGACAGGTTGCTGGCCAGACTAGGTTACAGGACCAGGTCGGCCTCCCTTGTGGCATTAGGGGTAGACCTTGCTCCCCTGAGAAGTGACTGGCTGGGGCTCCTTTCAGCTCCCTGGCCACATTCCCTTAAAGGGACCCCTTCTGTTTGAAGTTGTTGGTTCCAAGTCTTTGAGTGGCCTTGGTAGGCCTCTGGATATTTCTGGGGGCCTCTTTGAGGCTTATAGCTTGGGTTTTGGCCATTCATTTGATTGTCTTCAAATGTTTCCTTTCCATGTTGTGTTGTGTAGTGTTGTTAAGTCGTGTTTTCCCCCTTGGGGGTAGTTTTTTTGTGTGTTTTGTTTATTTTTATGAAATAAAAAGCCTATCTCTCTGCATCACTGAGTCCTCGCCTCATCCCTTTACCCGCACCCTGACAAGAATTTCCAACTTTGACACAATATGAAAAATATCAGTATTTGATACCATTTTTGATACCATGCAGAAAATTGCCATATATACTGCCTATACTCATTGTTTTGATAATTTGGGTAATGTTGTTGTAATAGCTCACACACAGCACAGAGAGACTTTATTTGAATTGTTAAAGGATTAGTTCACTTTAAAATTAAAATTTCTTATCTAGTGAAACGATCGGTCATTTTCTAAAAAAAACAAATAAAAATGTATATGCTTTATAAACAAATGATTGCCTTGCAAGTGCTTCCGCCAGACTGCCTGTACACTGTATGTCCTACACCTTCCCTATTCAAATTACGGAAAGAAAGCAGCGGCAGTTACGTTTTTTCCGTAAGTTTGTTTATAAAGCATATACATTTTTTTTTTTTTTTTAGAAAATGGCCGATCGTTTCGCTAGATAGGACCCTTATTCCTCGTCTAGTATCATTTAAAGCCCTTTGAAGCTGCACTGAAACTGTAATTTTGACCTTCAACCGTTTGGGGCCAATTGAAGTCCACTATAAGGAGAATAATCCTGGAATGTTTTCATCAAAAACCTTAATTTCTTTTCGACTGAAGAAAGAAGGTCGTGGACATCTTGGATGGCAAGAGGGTGAGTAAATTATCAGGAAATTTTAATATGAAAGTGAACTAATCCTTTAAAATACATTTACAAAAGAAATTAATAAAAAAAGACAGTCATAACCGTAAATAAATAAATAAGAACAAATAAACAAATTGAAAACAATAGCACAAATAAATAAAATATAATACAGAGCCTAATGAAATAAATATGGCTTTAAGTTTTTTAGGTGAGTCTAACAGTAGCATTCATGTAAGAAATACTACAGAAATCAAAATAATCAAATGTAAATTATCACTGGATAGTTTTGATTGTAAAAATTAAATACAGATTAATGCTTACAATAAAAGTTACAGTATTTTTTCTTTTTTTTTCTTTTGTTCTTTGATTAACATGACAGACAAAAGCAGTTTTTTTAGGCTTCTGTCACTTTAAAAGCTTGTGCACGGATTGATCCAGTAAATTGTTACACAACATGTGTTTGCTCTCAAATATTTATGTTCCAAAACAAGACAGGCATTTTGACATTATTTGACAATTTTGTATTTGACCATTTAAGCGCAATAAGCCATAAAAAGAAGTCACTTTGGTACTTGTGAGCTGTTTGAGAGGCAGTTTAATAAGACAGACACTTTAGATAAGTGGTGCACATGCGTTTGGTGTGAGCGCGAAACCTGCGTGAATGACTAAAATGATGCGCAATACAAGCTCTATTCAAATGCAGTGAATGAGACGAGTGAGTGAGAGCAGGCTGGTGCATGTCAATTTGCTGTTGAAAAGAGAAAGAGTGTATCAATACTGCAGAATAGGAGTATTGGGGCTCCCAATTGAAATATTGATATTTTTGACAACACTAGTACGTGGACTTGGTTTGCTGCAGTGTGTGTCCCCCTTCACTGTAAGGAAATAGGATTTAATAACTGACCCAGAACTTGAACCCATGCATTCCACAGACCCAAAATCATTGCCCACTCATGCCACGGACTTAGAACCTGAGGCCACCACAGACATAGAGCCAGAGCCTATGTCCACCACGAACCATCCGTCCTGGAGCCAAAGCTTGCTTCCAAGTCTGAACAGTTGTGTTTGTACAGACATGGGGACCGGCTAATAGTCATTCTAGTGGAGCTGGACTGTGCTGAAGAGTATTCTAACAATCCTGCAATCCCTGAGATCTGTTCTCCCCTGCCTGGATTATATGACTCCCTGATATCGTCCTGTTCTCATGCCTTAGCTCTTCCACTAGTCCGATCCAACCTCCTGTCTCCTTTGTTGCCTCTGGTTTCACCCTGCCCTGCCCTTACTTGAGTGAATTATACCGTGATCATAGAATTTAACATTTCATCAAAAAATACAGTAACAACATTAAAATTGTGAAATATTTTGGTGGAAATAGTGATTTTTTTCAGGATTCTTTGCTGAATAGAAAGTTCAATGAACAGTACTTACATGCATTGATTAAAGTTATTTAATACATTTATTAAAACATTTAATAAATAAAAATCTTTTGTAACATAAATATCTTCACTGTCACTGTTGATCAATTTAATGCATCCTTGATGAGTAAAAGCATAATTTATCTCTCTCTCTTTTTAATCTTACCACAAATGTCTGAATGGTATCGTTTCCACAAAAGTGTTAAACTGTTTTCAACATTAATAATAATAATAATAATACATATAGCTGCAAGCAGCAATGATGGGCCCAAGCCCCAGCGCCACTGCCACCCAGGTGGCTTAAGGAAACCTTTGCATGGCGGGCAACATACAATCTTAATTTAATTTAAATCAAACAATGAATTTACACAATATCTTTACCTTTTTTTGTCATTACTTTAATCCGTCGTCATGGCAACACTGTTCAAGATATCCTATAATCGTTCACAATTTATCATTTTCAGTGTCTTTGTTTCATGTTGATTGAGTTTGGTGGCGATTGCATGAATCTCCTATAAGGAGTACTTAAAAACTCAGAGCCTGATTATTCAAAAAATCTGCATTCAAACCAAAATAGTTGATTTCCTGTTGGTCAGACCTAATTACTGTAAATTAGAAAGTTGTCCCACTTGATGAGAACAATATATGTACCGAGTTGTAGGTGACTGGTAGGTAAGACTAACCCCCCAACTTTTGTCAAAAGGTGGCACTATAGAGCCCCTCCTCCCCACCCATTTTGAAGGCTTTGCCCATGTCTACTGGCTGACAACTGTGTGTGTGTGTGTCGAGTTTCATGCAATTTGAAGCATGCTAGGAACCTCAAAAACACCTCAGAATATTATAAAAGTTTGACGTGTTGCCATGACAACAGTATTTAAGATATCAAGAATCCTTTCACAGTTCTACATCTGCCATGTCTTGACATTATTCTGACAAAGTTTGAAGTGATTTGGGTAAGGATAATAGGGCGATTTCAAAGCATTTTGAAAGTGACACACTTCCTGTTTCGAGCTGGCGGCGCTCTTTGACTCATAATAGTCACATCCATGTGATCAGCCTCCTACAATGAACACACAGCTGAAGTTTCATCAAAATCAGTCAATGTTTGCAGAAGCTGTAACACACTTCCTGTTTTCCTTTTTTCGCCATAAATACATTGCCTCGCCATGGCCAAACCATTTGAGATATCCAATATCCATCCACAATTTAGCATCCTTAACTCTCTGAGGTCTGAAAACGCGCCGGCGCGTTTTGCAGGTTTTTTTCACATTGCAGTAAAACAGACTTAAAATACTCCGTCATTTTTTGTCATAGAGACATAAGTAATATATCAATTGAAACTATAGAATATCTTCTTTTATTTGTATACACTCAGAGTAAAAACAAAATGTTGTGCTTTTTGTAAAATAAAGAAAACTAACATGATGCGTGATCTCTCGTCTCCCTCTGAACGAATTCCAATCTGATAGTTCTCAGAAAATGAACTGTAACTTAGTGAATACTAATCACAAAAAAATGACACGTCTAAAAAAACGTTGAAATGCCAGGTTTTAAATCGTGTAAGTCAAATCGAAAACAAACATTCTGTGTTTATGTAATCTGTATGAAAAGAGAGCCATGTCAGAAGTCCGTGATTCAGCTCATTATCCACTAATGCGGCCACGCCCACGGAGCCAGCGCTATTCACAGGCAAATTCAGAGGCAACACATACATACATCGTTTCAATCGTGTATTTATTGTCTTGAAAAGTGTTTATCTGGATGTAAAAGCCATGGTTAGCGACCTCTGGAAGACATGCAGTTAGTTCCTGTTTTCTTTTCTTCTATAGATGAATTTTAGATTAGTTTTTGTTTCTTTAGCGCCCTCCGGCTGCAGTATGAATTGAAAACACCATTCATGGAATAACCTCTTCTTCTTTAGATGAATTTGTGGACTAAAAATGCACAGAGAGCGCCCTCCGACTGCAAGTATGAATTGAAAACACCAGCGCTCATAGTAATGACAATGAATATTAAATAAATATAACTCCTCTGTATAGAAAATTGGCATAAACATCTGAGAATCCAATATTTCTCCAAATGTGTATGCTTTTAACCCTTTGATGCACAAGCTATGAAAACCACTTCTAATGCGAAACATGGGTCAAAAATGACCCGTATTCATTTCCTATGTAATTTCAATCACGGTTGAGTGTTTCTTTGCTGAATCTTTGAAATAAATGTATTCTATCATTCATTTATTCCAGGTATTCTTTAAATATCTTGTTTTTGATTGTCAAAAATCATTATGTTCATTTTTTCTTTCTTACTTTATAAACAAACACAGTTTTTGTATGTCTACATCAATTTTACACACATGGGTCAAAAATGACCCATATTAGAAACCATTGCAAATTTTCGCAAGTAGGAACATATTTACTGCAGACAACTATTCATCTGCCACACATTTCACGTCTCAACATGGCTGCTTTTGTATATTTGATGGACGAAAGTCATATTATATTTCATAGGCTATATATTATATTTCATAATCTTTATTTTTTTGTCATAAATCAATGCTACTGGTCACCTTTTACATCTATCAGTGTTCCTAAAAAGTAACAGTTTTGAACAAGGTTTCTGTCCAACAGTGAAAATATATAATAAGTGTATTTGAATTTGAATATTTGAATATTCTTGTGCTTTTAATTTTCTTTATCTAGAGTGTTAGCGGCTGGTCCTCAACAGAACTGAGGTGGATGATGACATCACTGTAAAAAAAGCTGAAAGTATACTTTGCGAACAGTCGAACGCAATTTAACCTGCACATACACAGTTACAGAAATCTGGTGGAAATTATAAAAAGTTACACAAATCTGTATGCTGACCCTCACATACGCATAAAACATGAAGTATACTTTGGCCTTTAGAATGATAATGACACAAAAAAAATTTCATTCAAAAAGAAAGGAAAAATTTAAATAAGGATTTGTTTATTGAGTAATACCTGGAATAATGAATGATGAAATTAATTTATTGTAATATATGCGATATAGAAAATAACTCATTCAGGTCACTTTAGACCCATGTTGTATATGTCCAAAACTGTTACTTTTCAGGAACACTGACAGATTTAAAGGGTGACCAATTGCATTGATTTATGACAAAAAAATTTAAAATTATGAAGTATATAGCCTAATATATTAAATATAATAAGACTTGCATCCATCAAATATACAAAAGTAGCCTTGTTAAGATGTGAAATGTGTGGCAGATGAACAGTTGTCTGCAGTAAATATGTTCCTACTTGCAAAAATTTGCAAATATTAAAGATTTCTATATGGGTCATTTTTGACCCATGTGTGTAAAATTGATGTAGAAACCGCGTTTGTTTATAAAGTAAGAAAAAAAATAAATTATTTGTAGAAAATCAAAAACAAGATATTTAAGGAATACCTGAAATAAATAAATGACAGAATACATTTCTTTCAAAGATTCAGCGAAGAAACATTCAGTCATGATTGAAATAACATAGGAAAGGAATACGGGTCATTTTTGACACATGTGTGTAAAATTGATGTAGACATACAAAAACTGTGTTTGTTAATAAAGTAAAAAAGAAAAAATGAACATAATGATTTTTGACATTCAAAAACAATATATTTAAGGAATACCTGGAATAAATAAATGACAAAATACATTTATTTCAAAGATTCAGCGAAGAAACATTCAGTCATGATTGAAATAACATAGGAAAGGAATACGGGTCATTTTTGACCCATGTGTGTAAAATTGATGTAGACATACAAAAACTGTGTTTGTTAATAAAGTAAAAAAGAAAAAATGAACAGTGATTTTTGACAATCAAAAACAAGATATTTAAGGAATACCTGGAATAAATGAATGATAAAATACATTTCTTTTATAGATTTAGCAAAGAAACACTCAACCATGATTGAAATTACATAGGAAATGAATACGGGTCATTTTTGACCCATGTTGCGCATTAGAAGGGTAGTGATACAAAAATGATTTTTATTCAAAAAGTAACAAAAAAAAAATTAAAATGAGGATTTGTGATGATCAAAAAGAAGTTAATTGAGGAATACCTGGAATACTGAATGATGAAATTAATTTCTTGCAAAGATATAGAAAATAAAAACTCAGCCGGGTCATTTTTGACCCATGTTGTGCATCAAAGGGTTAAACTAAAAGCCTATATTCAGACTCTTTGCATTACAGAAATACATTATATTTTAAAGTATAATATAAAACCATTACTTTATATTGTAATAATATTTTTCTGTATGTTTCATATACCATGATGAGCTTGAGACACCACAGGTTTTTTTCACAGCCTACCTGACTGAAATGCCTCATTAATATGCAAGTCATTTCAGCTCATTACTATGCAATTCTTTTGTCTTCTCAGGTGAGAATGACCCATTATTCATCATTATTCATGCTGATTCATGCCTCCACACATACGGTGTTTCTTGGCAAAAAGTGTCTTACAAAAACTAAATCAATATATTGTTATAAATGAAAGAGTAGTCAGCATAATTTTTACACAATTTTGAAGCAAAAACTCTAGTCTACAACCTCCAATACCCTAAAGTATTGTAAACACAGATTTACTATACTTTTTTGGCCTTATTTCAGTGACTTAAGTTTTTAGTTTTTTCAATAACCACGCATAAATGTTATTCCTTCAAAAACACAAACATGTACATACATGTTCCTCACATATTATGGTAGCCTAGTTTGTGCTGAATACAGTGTAATGACACTTGTCATTAATATGTTTATGAACAACTGAAAAAAGCACAAATGTCAGGGCATGTCAAAACTTCTCCAGGCCCCAAATCAGCCTCAGACTCCAGAGGGTTAATGTTGAAAAAGTTTGGTGTGAATTGTATGATGGCCTTTGGAGCAGTAGTTAAAAATTGAGAGCTTGATTAAAAAAATCCACATTTAAACAAAAATAGCTGACATCCTGTTGGTCAGAGGTACTGACTGTAAATTTGAAAGTTGTCCGGTTCGATGAGATCAGTATATGTACTGAGTTTGGTGACTGTAGGTAAATCTAAGCCCAAACTTTATACAAAAAGATGGCGCTGTAGAGCCCTCCTCCACGCCCATGCGAATAAATCGCGCTATTCGCGCGTAGTTGGACGCTCGAACATTTTGAGTTTACTCGCTTCATTCGCGCATAAAATTCACTTGCAAATTTGCATGGGAGGGGCTTCTGCCAGGCGGCTCCAGTCTCGTTGCGAAATGGCTCTGAATAAACACATCAACTCGTCAGCGGGAAAGTACGGCGAATAAGCTCAATTTGCCGGCTTTTGC
>RJVU01063416.1:929171-955302 GCA_003731715.1 Anabarilius grahami | reverse complement strand
GAATAAGCTCAATTTGCCGGCTTTAGCTAGCTTGTAGTCTCAATATGTATGTATATATATATATAGCTCAAATTGAGTAAAGAGCATTTTTTACAACTTACCAGATTGTCCGACCTCCTCACTCACTTTCTTCCAAGCAAGATCCTTTTTATTCCTGTTTCCATAAAAGTACGAAGATGTATCGTATAGCTCCAGGTATCCACATAAAGCGACGATGATTTTGTCCTCCATTGTTGTTTCGGATTTCTGCCTCCGCTCGCTACGTAATAATCACATCACTACAAGAGCAAGCTTAACATGTAAATCACTCGCGCTTAACGTTTCATTCGTGTCTGGTGTGAACGCACCATAAGGCTTTGCCCATGTCTTCTGGCTGGCAATTCTGACGTTTGAGTAGAGTTTCATGCAATTTAAAGCATGCTACAAGCCTCAAAAACACCCAAGAATATTATTAAAGTTGAATGCGTTGCCATGACAACAGTATTCAAGATATCAAGTATCCTTTCACAGGTGTGCATCTGCTGTGTCTTGACATTATTCTGATGAAGTCTGAAGCAAATCGAGTAAAAATAAGAGGGCGATTTCAAAGCATTTTGAAAGTGGCACTTCCTGCTGCCAGTTGGTGGCGCTATGACTTTGACAATATTGACTTTGACAATATTTGACTTTTGACAATTTTCACATCCATGTGATCAGCCTCCTACAGAGAACTCACATCAAAATCAATTCATGTATGCAGAAAATATAACGCACTTCCTGTTTCCCTTTTCTAGCCATAAATTTGTTTCAGCGCCACTGCCAAACCGTTCGAGATATCAAAAATCTGCTCACAATTTAGCATCCTTAATGTCTTGTCTTCATGCTGACCGAGTTTGTTGGTGATCGGATCCCTAGAAGAAGTATATAAAATTCCAGAGCATGTATTTTTCAAAGAACCCTAAATAGCCAACTTCCTGTTGGACTGGCGTGTGACTTAGAGTGCAAAAGTTGTTCAGCTTGATGATATCTATAACTGTATGAAGTTTGGTTACTGTAGGTGAAAAGGGGTGCACTACAGAGCCCCTCAAATACAACCATATAAAAGGGTCTGCCACAGAGCCCCCCCTTGACCCCCCCTTGACAACTTGTGCCTGACCCTAATGGCCGATGATTCCTACGTGTGTGCAAAGTTTCAAGAGTTTTTAAGCATGTTAAGGGACCCGAAAGTTGAAAAAAAAAAATTGTACCTAAGAAAAAACAATAGGGCCTATATATATATTTATTAAAATATAAAACAATTATTTTAAATTGTAATAATTCACAATATTAAAATTTTTACTGCATTTTTGATTAAATAAATGGAGCTTTGGTGAGCATAAGAGACTTATTTCAAAAACATTAACAAATTTTAATGTTTTCAAACTTTTGACAGGGCATAATCATATATTTGAAGACTGTATAAATGATTCTGAAGAACCCAGACCAAGGAATGTATGTTTTGGCAATTAAACAATCCCCTGCTTTAAATATGGATAAGTTTTGGGGGATGTTGCTAAAAGCATCACTGCTTTTACACTGTCATGTTAACCTTTTGTTGGTAAGTTTTCAGGTTAAAAACATTAATCAGAAATGTTATTCTTGTTAGATAACAATGTAAGTTGAAAAAGTGAAAAAACACTTTTAGGCCATGCTACTTATTCAGCAAGTTTAAAGTGCAGCGAAACTCTGCAATATGGTATCTCGTGACCACAATATTCTCACACCGGACATGTGCAGTGGCTCTTCCGATAGGTTGTCCCGTTGACTTTCTTTCCCATTACTAAGCATAAGGGTCAAACCTCAGGGCCTCTGTTTTCAAGAAGTAGGCTAGTGTGCTGACAACATTATTTAATACATATGTAAATGTGTCAAGTGAGACTCACAGAACACCATTTGTCATCAAAAAAAACGGTGTGATAAGAAGTCATGAAATGAATAACCACATAACCACATGGAGGAATAAGCATGGATGACTTTGAAAATCAGTTTCCTTCTCACATTTCGATTTTGGTTAAAGTTTGACTGTATCAAACATGAATTTTTAACTACAGCCACTAGATGGCTAGAGAATTAGTCAATGGTTAACATTTTATAATCATTATTATAACTATAAAAATAACTATCAAATTTTAGCATTTTTTTTTTTTTTGTACTACCATGGGTATTTGAAGATATTTTTGAAAAATACAATTAATTACAAGGCTGTAGAGAACCGTGCACTATTGCAGACTTATATACTGAGGTTTTAATTACATTATTTTAATATAGTCAGTCGTGAATTAAAGTGGGCCGGTCTAAGGCATGAAACTTCAGGGCTGAAAATGAGTCCCAATCCGGCCCTGGCTAACGTTAGCTACAGCTTGATGAATTGAGTCATTGAACACAGCAGGAGAGAATGCAATGTTAGCCAGCTAGCTAAAGCTCCGGTGGAAAATTATTAGCTAACGCTACCGTTTTTGAGGAGGTAGATTTTGAGGTGAGGGGACTGACAAGGCAGAAGGTAAAGTGGTCCACCGTTCTATCAATAAGCAGACCTGCCAACCTGTACGCAATTTGCGTAGCGGATACGCATTTTGACTTCAAAGTATGCTGGTACGATTTGTCACTCTAAACTACGCAAAAACCTGGTGACGCCTCTGTGCACGCGCAGTCCTCAAATCAAGCATCAGCAAAAGAAGAAGAGTTCGACCAATCATAGCACTAGGTTCTTCCCCCAAATAGCAAGTGGGGATGATTGACAGATGCGTAAAGCCTATCATTAAAAAGAGACTGAAAATTGACACCAATAAAGATTCCCGCTCGATCCCCCTTCATAGTACTTAGTAAGGAGGCCATAATAATTTTTGACTCATGGCTGAAGTTAAGTTTCTCCAGCTCTCCCCAGGTTGGCAAAAAAAGCATCTCAAAATGCATCAGATTGATGCTTTAAAATATGGAATATTTAAATGTTTCTTACGGGGGAGCATGCCCCCGGACCCCCCTAAAGGGGTAATATCCTTCTCACCTTTTTCACCCCTGACCCGTTTTCATGCCTGATTTTTTGTGTCCTGACTTATTAAGAAAAAAAATCATGTTTTAAAAACTGGGATGCACAAATAAGAATTGAGAAGCACCCCAGAAGCGCTCTCTCTCGCACGCACTCTCTCTCTCTTCTGGCGCGTGAGCCCAGTTCTCAGACAGTGCGCGATCAGTTTTCCTTGCGCCTGAATGGTCAAATGCGCACACACAGTTGTCAAAATGTCCACGTGGAGTATCTCATGTAAATACAGTCGGTTATGGCTTAAGTGGATGTATTCAGGTGGGTGAAAACCGGATATGTGTCAGTATATTGAATTCAGTCTTAAAGGGACAGTAGCCTAATTAAAAATTTTATTAGCATCAGACTGACCCTATCCCAGCGAACCCTTTCCAGAAAAGGAAAATCGTACAGACGTAGCCTCGACCACCAAAGTATTCTAGAGTCAAATGTGAGGCTGTCCGTCCTATAGATAAAGCTTGTGACACTCACACACAACCATTACACATGGACAGAGACACTTGCACACAGCCATTACATATGGACAAAGACACTCATGCACTCATCATTTCAGGGCAGAGACACCTATGCACTTACCAGGGAAGTCACCTCATCAACGCCTGGTATGCCCGACCACATCGGTGCTGCTCCTTGGGGTAGGATGAACTCATCAGCTAACATTTCTGACCATGTTGTAAGATTGTCTGATGTTTCAGCTTTGTTACCATGCAGATAGTTTGTTACATGGTGGTCAAATTTGTGATGCAGGTTGTGACGTCTTTTAATTGTCTCTGTAAACAAATGGATTAAGGGTTTCAGGACGGTTTCAGTGATCTGAGATTATCAGAGCTGTCCTTAAGATAACAAAACCCGGTACATTTAGAAAGATGTTGGTTAACAAGGGATGACCTCACTATTGATGGTTGAAGAGATTTTTGCGAAGTCATGTCAGATGTAATCTTAAACCTTTTCTTTCAGACCTGCAGGTTAGTGATGACTCTTGGAACAAATAACAAAATCAACAGCTGAAGAAGAAGGGTGATTGAAAAGACTGGGCTCAGTAGGTAAAAACAGACCAGTTAATGTAAACGCAGCTCAGCACTCCCAAAGTGAACTAAACACCCCTATAAAAGTTGACGCTGAGTTACAAGCAAACCGTGATGCTATCAAAGAACTAACTGCTCAAGTTTTTTCTCTAATCAAGCATCTAGCCCAGATGACCACCCCCACTGAGACTGAAGTTGAAAGACTGCCGCTCACCTACTGATCGCGCTCAACCACCATTATCTGAGACAAGAGGTAAATGCAATGACTGTGTACAAAGACACAATACGAACTGTGTTCACTGCTTTGTGGCCAGGCAGGTCATTGCGCCATTGGCTGTCTCCAACAAAGGTTGTCAGGAAACGGGAAGAGGTCGCTGGAGAGTGGTAGACTGTGATCCTAAGCAGTGATGAGCCCCAAGAAAAGGTCAAAACACCTAAACGCTCACAGTCAAACTCACAGTGCCAGTCAGACAAGAGTCGCTCAACCCATTGGTAAGCGATGCATGGTCTCATGTTCCATCAATGGGGTACCTCTTCAGATGCTGCTTGATTCAGGGGCACAGGTAACAGGTAACAATAGTGAGCAAATTGTGGATTGAACAAGTACTACCCCATATCAAAATACAGCCGCTGGGATCGTTGTTTGCTGATCATTACCTTGAAATTTCTTCTGCTAATAATACTCAGGTTCCCCTTGATGGATAGGCAGAGATTGATCTTCAGATACATAACCAGAATCATGGGCGTAACAATCAGAGTGCCAC
Source organism: Anabarilius grahami (assembly GCA_003731715.1). Taxonomy (NCBI): domain Eukaryota; kingdom Metazoa; phylum Chordata; class Actinopteri; order Cypriniformes; family Xenocyprididae; genus Anabarilius; species Anabarilius grahami. Next base: position 950,458 of record RJVU01063416.1, on the reverse strand, counting down.
TTTTTACCAGTCACGACTGTAATTACCCTCTTTTAGGTAGTAATGTCATTGCAGAGATTATCAAAATAAAAATTGGTCAGGATAATAATGTTGATGTAACAAATACCTATAATTAATATTAATAATTTATTCATAACTTATGATTAATTATGAATATTCGAATCAGTTAATCAGATTAACTTGATATAGCTAAATTAACATTACAATCAATTGAGTTCATCCTGTGAACACTCAGTATTGATTATTAATTAATTCTAAGAAGATATTTTTCATGGCCACAGAAAAACAATTATTTCTTACCATTTACAGTAACCAACTGATAAGGTGGTTTATTGCTCTGAACCATGCAGCCATGTGGAAAAGCAAAGGCCATAGGAAAAACCCATTGCACTTAAAACAGACTTTCCTGCATTTATTTGTAGACAAACTGATCTATAAATGAACATGCATCCCAGGACATTGTGTGTATGATTATGGCTCTCTTGTGTAGTGTATTTTGTATGGTCTCCTCCTCTTTTCCTGGCAGAGCGGCTAATTTGGTTAGAAACGTGGCTAAAGTGGTGCCTGCAGCTGTACAGCTATATACGCACTGTTCGTACCATGCACGCTCCTCCGACTGACCTGAGAAACGTTTTCCGTGCGAATATTTCACCAGTTATTATGTGTGCTCCGTATTTCTGTCGACTGAACCAGCGATACCTATCATTCATAAATTGATCATTCTTTTGTCTCGATTCTTTCTTTTCTGTGATTTGGCCAAACGCACTTGCATAACGATCTGAAACTATTTGGATTCGTTTGGACCGCTGTGTCACTGAATCATTTGTAGTTGTTTCTTGGTCAGTAACGCTGTTTTCATGTGTTTCACTAGTTTACTTTGAACTACGCAGCACGGCCCAGTGGATAACGGAACGAAAGTGTTACACAATGCTCCAAAGCACAGAGGTTGAGGATCCAGATGCAGTGTTGTTTTATTGAAGGGTCATCCACAATCGCAGTCAATAACAGGCAAGGGTCTAAAACCAGTAAATCAGTTCAAACAGCGACAAGGATACAAGGCATAGGCAAATGGAGAAATCCACACGACATGCTGAAGTAACAAGACTAGACACGGAAACAGAAACGCAAAGGTAACAACTGCAAGATCTAGCGATTAGTAAGTGAAAAGAGGCTTTTATGGACAGAGATGATGATGTTAATGACAAACAGCTGCAAACAATCATGGCTGATAGACCGGGAAGAGAGTTATGGGTAATGGAGTCCAAAACAGTGACAACAGTCTAGGATGGAGTGCCCTCTGGTGGTGATCATGGGCACTCTCTCAGGTGATCGTGACAGAAAGCTTAAAGGAGGAGCGTTTATTCCCGGTCACCATTATTGAATAGCGTTGCGACATCTAGTTAGAAGCATTTCAATTCAACACACACCTTTTGTTTACAAACTACAAATCACTCGATGATTAAACTAGTTTTACATCAGATGAAACAACCTCAACATTCCCAACAAGACTGATGAGGAAAACAGGAGAAATATGCCATGAATGAAGATAGAAGACTTTTAAATCCCAAAATCACCACCCTTACAAAAATTTCCCATAAATGAACTGTAGTAATTTACCATGGTTTGTGGAAATGTGGAATATTTATATTGAAAACTATGTTATAGCCATTTATATTGCAATATATTTTTAGGTGGGTAGGGAAATATATAATTCATGTCTTTGTTAAGGTGTATGTACCTGTGTTTAGGCGTTTTTATAGGCCTATATAATTTGACAGTGGTAGTGAGTAGCCATGTATGGTTTTACCTGTGCTTACCAAGTCTCACTGTGAGAATATCTTATTTTAAACCTAATAATTAATAAAATAATTTTTACCAATAAGACCCCCCCGGCCCACCTCAACGTTTTGATTTGATAATCTGGCCCTCGAATGAAACTACTTGAAGAGCCCTGGTGTAAAGGGTGTTATATAATGTTTTATTAGATCAGCAATTAAAAACAGACACCCCCCTATTTTTTTAATATGAACACTAATAGAATTATCTGTCAGTTCACCGCCACATCAACAGATGGCACCTGAGCGCTCCTGTGAAGCACACTAGAGAGACTAGCTTCCACCCGCACCTTAAACATTCTTCTGTCTGTTCTTTGCCATGTTTTAATGTGTTTGTAAGAATTTAAGTTAGCCGAGGGTCATGAATGAAAACGATTAATTGTTTACTAAATGCATTCAAGAGTATTAAAGGTATACAGCATTATTGTAATGTTTGAGCATGTTGGCAATGCGAGTTGCTTGTTATTTCTGTGTTTTAGTTATATAGTTAACCGTGTATCTGTGGCATTAGCCATTCAATTGCCATTTTGAGTGCTTTGCACGCACTTGCTTAATGTGTGATGCAGTAAAGGTGAAACGGTGTATATAAAATGATGGTATTAAGGTTCTAGTTGCAGCAGTAGTTTATGTATTTCTCTTGTTATGTGTATTTGAGCATATATAAAATATATTTTATATATTTGAGTAACAGAAGAATGACATTATGTGAATCTTTATTGCTTTATTCTGTATTTGATATTTATTTGGGTACATATTCTTTGCATATGATATGTAACTCATATATTGCCTTTATGTGAAACAGGTTATGGAATACTGATGTATATGTATACATATCTTATGTATACCTATTATTCATATCACCCTAATGAAGAAACCGCCCCTGGTCATTTTCCTTCCACATTGCTTGAAAAAGGTAAGATTAACCATTTATGTTTTTTTTTATTATATTAATTATTTTAATTGTATTATTTTTATAGAAACATTATAGCATAGACAACGTCTCAGGTTCTGGATGTAACCCTGAAGAAGGGAACAAGATGCTGTGTCAGTCTTCAACACTGTGGGAACGCCTCTCCGTGACCGTGTCGTAAAGCACGTGTAAAACCAGTCCAATGGCATGACGGAACGTTATAGGCAGGTGATGTCATCTACCAGGAAAATATAAAGCATACCCAGACCAAACAGTGTTAGCTTCTAAAAGGCTGAAGCAAGACAAATCACAGGCATGCAGGAAGTATGGCAAAGCGAATGTAACCCAGGTTACCATTGGGTAGTGACAGAGACAGAATGAACTTCAAATTAAACAACAGATTAAAAGTATTAAATATGCTGATCAAGTACATAGAAGACTGTTAACAAGAGAATTATTTATGATAAATATATATGAAATATCAAAAGGTTATAAATATATCCAATAGCATTATCTCACCTTGCAAAGCCTCCAATGAGATCGCGTTTAGAGTGAAGTCATTAAACGTCCGCCATCGCGGTGTCACGGAACAGACCAGGGAGATGGTAAGTATAAATGAAGACAGGCTTTAATGAGTACAGTGGTAACTGCAATGATGGATATGGAATATGATTGCAGCAGAATGGACACAGAACAGGTGAGTAGCCACACACGCACTTTTAACAGTCACTGATGAATATAATCTGAGCACTTTCCTTTGTTTGTAGGACGAGAACACTGGACTGGAGACAGAAGAAGAGGATCTGGAGAATGGAGACGAAGGGGACTGGAGACATGGGACTGGAGACATGGGACTGGAGACATGGGACTGGAGACATGGGACTGGAGACATGGGACTGGAGACATGGGACTGGAGACATGGGACTGGAGACAAACATCAGGTAAGGAGTCTTTAGGTGAGTCACATCCAAGCAGTACAAGACTAGACAACAAGTGTGAGTGTGGAGAGTCCTTATAACTAGTGCAGGTGATGAGTGACAGCTGGAGGTGATTAGTGGTAAGTAACTGGGTGTGAGCAGGTGAGTGACAGGAGGGATGTTGGGAAATAGAGTCCGGGGAAGGTGAGACAGATGGTGACCGTGACACGTGGCACTTTAGGAGAGCAGCGCGTTCTCGATATTTCTTTTCTCTGTGAACTTGAGATGCAAGCAGATGTCTGTTGCTGCTCCGGGGGATTCAGTGCTCCAAAATTGGATATAAAAGACGTTGAAAAAAAAAATAAAAAATCTGACTGTAATATCTTCAAACGTGTGTCGTCTGGAATTCCCTGGTTCTTCAGATGTTCATTTGGATGAGTTTTCTTGTCCAGGTTTTTTTTTTTTTTTTTTTCGCTGTTGTTCCGTGTGTTGTTATGCTGAATGTGTTCTGCTGTGGATGAGAATCGATTGAAGTGTGAATCGTTCTTAGATCGTGGACTGTCTAACTCTCTTCGGTGTGCATAACGGCAGAGTTTAACTGGCGAGCTGGCCGTTGATTAGATCCTTTGAACTTCCTTTTTTTTAAAAGAAGAAAGAAACTGAACCTATTCGTCTTTGAACGGTAAGAGTGAAATTTCATACCACTTTCCCATAGACTATAGAGACTGTGGATTTCATCGTTCATGGATTCCTGGAACTGAACTCATGAACTGATTGGGTTTTCAAAGGGAAAAAAAAGAAAAATCAAAGGGACATAGGCATCTAAATCATGTGGACATAGGCATCTAAGCAGATTCAACTTTCCCTGGTCCGAGGTACTAAAGGGAGGAGGAAAGAAGGCCTGCAGTGTAATGATTCTAGCCACATTAGTGGGGACTTTAGGAATATACCCTGGTCTAGGGTGAAGAAAAGCTTTCACCATACCTGGTGCAAAGTCTAAACTTGAAGGAGAAACCAAAAGGGCTTGAATGTCTCCAACTCTCTAGAGAGACCTCAGGCCTCAGCCTCAAAATGCCACGAGGGAAACAAACTACTAAGGGGTCTCTCCCAACTGACATACCACCCATAGGAACTCTCCAGATCTCCCTGGAGCAGAGCGATTGGGGAAAAGGAGTACAGTTGTAGCCTTGGCCACGTCTGAGTGATAACATCCAACTCCAGAGTCACATAGTCTCATAAACCATGCAAAATCTGATCAGAGTGGTCAGACTGAAACGGATTTCCAGAAATGTGATTTGAATAGGATTTCAAACCACATATGAATGTAACTTGAAACAAATTTGGAAAAATCTAATTTCATATGATTTTTGGCCATTCACACTTGCTAAATCTGATCGAACTTTAATTGGATATGCACAAAAATCGGATTTGGACTGACAGTCTGTACGTAGCCTTAGTTAGAGTGTGTAGAGTTTTTTTGTACCTAGTTGTCTCCTTGTTATTCTCCTTATATATTAACCCTTTCACACTTAAGTTTAAACAATATAGCCAAGCCCCAGCATGAGTTTAAGGCAACTGTTATATTAAAACATATCAATTTTATTTCCATGGCAACGCATCATGCTTGTCACATGACACACTGCAGCAAAAATAGAGCCATATGACTTTTATTTTATTTTATCTAAATGTTATTGAGAAGGGGAAAAAAATAAACTTTAGGCCCTGTTTGCACCTGGTATTAAGATGCATTTTAGTCAATCAGATCACAAGTAGATGAGGGAGACACATTCCTGTTTACACCTGGTGTTTTCATCCAGCTCTTTTGTCCGCTTTCAACCCAGGGGTGGCTCTAGGCTGTTTTTAGGTGGGCTTTAGCCCCCTTTTCTGACATCTCAGCCCCCCTTAAACTATAATCACCTATTTGAATGATTGGGCTAGTGCTGCTTCCTTCAGAAAGTCTGTTGTATTCATGTGTTTTTTAGTCTTGTCAGTTTAAACATTCAAGTGATTTTAAACCAATCAATCACAAGACGTTGTGAAAGAAAACTTGCGGACTGTGAGTTTGCGCGCATGGCAAACGTTCTGACTATCACTGCACGTGAGTTCGCTTTCACAGCATCATGTGATTGAAAGCCATCTCTCAGACAACACTGGAGTACCAGGTTATTTTTCACATCTTCTTGAGCAAATACACACAAAATTATGCCAAAATGCCTGTTTTGATGAGTAGCCACATAAACACAGTCTTAACTGAATGTAAACAGCTATATTATATGTGTGTCATTATAATGGATCTGTGCACTAGGCGTTAAAGTGACAGCAGCGTCATATACTGTACCTTTTTTGTTTCAATAATGTTAAAGCTGCAATCGGCGATTTTTCCTCTTTGTCACCATCTCTTTTTTGAAACCTGCAATTGCAGTCATATGCGGAACAGTTATCTGTACGTGCGTTGTGCGTTGGCAAAGCTCGTCAGCACGGATGAATCTAATACTTGCTATCAGTCACCGCACCGGTGGATACTGAACTTCAGAATCACAGATTCTATGTCTTGAAAGTATGACCAATATAAGAATTTTCACTGGAAAATATCATCTGAACAAGTAAGTAACATGTCTGCCACTTTTGTTCTGACCAACTGAGGAAAAAAGCATTAAGCCTACAATAAATTGTGCTGCCAATGATGATTAAATCTAACGATCGCTTAGCTCAAACCGTGCAAATTATTATTGTTATATTGTTCACAAATTGTTAATGTTAACAACATCAGCATTGCGTGACTGTGTATTTAGTGTGTATTAGCGTTACCTGTAGATTTCAATGTCTGTAGCCACTCCGCAGTCCGAAGTCTTTTGCTTTTGATTACGAGTGAATCTCCAGTTGTCACTGATGATTGTCATTTGAATCTTTCTGGATTACAATCCGCCATCAAAATGATGTTTAATTATTTCAGCTGCTGTGAGAACAGGCTATAAATGTGCCGCTACCGGCAGCATCCTCACCCAACCGACTTGCCTGAACTTCTTCTTCCTTTCTGTTTACGGGCGTAACGTAATGACGCACAGAGGCTTACCATTGTGAATCGAGCTAAGATAATGAGATGGTTTTGAACACTGGCTGGTTATGTACTTGCTCAAAAATTATTTTGGATAATTTTTAACCCCAAAAAGTTGCGGACTGCAGCTTTAATCAAACACCAAAAGAAAAAGAGATAATCACTCACTGGTCTTAACTAAATAACCTCTGTAGCTTTTATAGTATCTGTGTATATTTACTTCATACTAGGGCTGCACAATTAATCGAATTTCTAATCGCAATTACGATTACGGATGCCATGATTTCGTAATCGTTCAAAGGCGCGATTACAAGGAAAAATATCCACTTACATTATTCTGCTTGTTTACGAGGTGTGTTATGAGCATGTCACATTGTGAGAGGCGAATCACAACTACTTCAGAATGTTAAAAGGTCTAACCTAGCACAAAAAGAGCTACCAGTGATGTAGGTGTACGCTGATATGTCAAACGCACGCGAAACACCAGCACCCGCCATTTTTATAAAGCCCTGTACATAGTCTATATTTTTAGTCCATGAACTAACTCTACAAACATGGAAAACAGTGACAGATGAACAGAATCCCACTCCTACCTCCAAACCTACTCATAACCATTTCTTAAAAATATGTACAGCTATAAAGAAAAGCATAATAGACAGACAATTGTAATCATAATAATTTATTTATTGCAAAAAATATCAAAAGCGCTACCAGGCTGTCACAAACAGAAGAGGACAGATGAGGTAAGTAATGTAAAACAGTTGCAGGTAACGAGCAGAGCAGGAACACAACAGGTAAGGATATTTGAAGCTGGATAGTTTGACTTGAACTTAGCTGGATTATAACACAGACTTTCTGGTGCAGGTGCTGTGATGGTGAAGCAGGCAGACAAACAGGAAACAGAATGACAAATACGATGAGACAGGATCAAGATAGCCAAGTAAGCGCTCACGTGAGTCTGTAGTCAAGACACTGAGGTGAAGGGAGTGGTGGCTTATAAAGGGTGACCTGATGATAGTGAACAGGTGCAGGTGATTAGAATTCGGGGGATTGTGAATGAATGAGCGGATCTGGTGTTGATGGCTGGGTCGATGGTGTTGCTGACTCCGTGACAAAGGACCTAAAACTAACTTTTTGCCACACCTGCCAATGTCTGGGGGGGGGGTCCGAAAACCAGTCAGTATCTGGTGTGACCACCATTTGCCTCACGCAGTGCAACATATCTCCTTCACATAGAGTTGATCAGGTTGTTGATTGTGGCCTGTGGAATGTTGGTCCACTCCTCTTCAATGGCTGTGCGAAGTTGCTAGATATTGGCTGGAACTGGAACATGCTGTCATTATAAATAATTGCATAATTTTGTTCAGTGTACATTTAATTTCTCCTCAGTTCTCAATGTTTTGTAAACGATTCGTTAGAAGCAGTTTGAAGAATCAGTCTCTCTAAACCCCTCCTTTTAATGAGCCTACACTGCTCTGATTAGTCAGATGGCCCAATCCTTTGTGACTGGTCTACTGCACGCTCCGCGTGCCCATTGCCATAACTGAAACTGAAACTGAATTCCAAACGAAGCTGAAAACCTCTAACATAAAATAAACATTTAGGCCAGATGTGTACACAGACTTTTTCATCATTTCTATTAACAAAGTAAAAAATGGCTATATCATTGTTTGACATTACAATGGGTAACTGTTTACAGAGAGAATACTTCAACTAGTTAGCATGGACTAGCATCTTAACATCCTATTACAATACAGATAGAGCTCCACTCTATTGTAATAATAAAAATGCAGAGGAAAAAAAAACAGTTTGTTTTACATTTTTGTAAGCGAACCGGGCCCACAACTATGTTGTAAACTCCCACGTTAGCCAAGCACAAACGTGAATAGGTAATAATGCATTACACTTTGTAAACAAAAGGTGCTCCATCCATGATCATTACTCCAAGTAATAAAACAGATTAGCTGCATTAATCAACACATCTGAATAGCAGAACTACAGAAACGTAAGTTAGCCAGTTAGCAGGAGACTATGGTGTACGTTACACAACATAACATACAAAACTACGAATTTTGAAGGATTGCTAGAAAATATAAACACAAATTATTAATCATACTTACAGGTTGAGATTCAGAGGAGCAAGCTGGTCCAAATAAACTGGCCATTGATCAATTTTTTAAGACCAAGCGTTTTGTGAATCCTGCATTAAACTACCCGAGATTTGAGAAGCAGTCGTCAGTAAAATGACGTGAACTGGTGTCTGCGCGTGCAATAAGTGGGCGAGCAATATGCTAATGTTTCGCTGTGACATCACAACGAAACGGCTTGGGATTTGTTTTACAAACGACTTGTTTAATTGACTCAGAGTCGACTTTTACTTTTGAGAGACAATAACTTTTTATACGGTGCACTTTCAGATTTAAAACTTTGCAGAATGGTTTCATTTACAAAAAAGTGTTCAGAACAGGCAGGGGTCAAACAAAGGCAAACAGGTATGATATGGGCAAGACAAAGAGCATTCCAGGGACGGGCGACAAACGGAGAACGTAATCCAGTGGACAAGGCAAGAGGATAATCCAGATAACCAGGCTAAAGTCCAGACGTGGGGCAAACAGTATCCGAACAGGACGAGACAAGAGAGGTAATCCGAGGTGAGCAAGAGTCCAGGTCAGGCAGAGGACAGGCAGAACACGGGAAACCAGGCAAGGTTCAAGACACAGGGCAAACAAGCAAGAGCAAGACTAGACTAGACTATGAACACTAGAATTGGCTCTGGAAAGTTGCTATCAGCTAGACAGTGATATTCGTTAACAATACTCTGCGATGGGTGAGCTTGTGCATCAGTGTTTTGTCCACCTGTTTCTGATGGGGGGGGGCGCTGCGCTACTGTAAAAAAGAACGTGGGTACAACTTCTGGTGAGGTGGCATAAGTAGTATACCAATTGTATTGTGTGTGTTAATTAGTGAAGAGGCTACTGTTTTTCAGATCATTGTTTACTTTGTAAAGTTGCAAATCTTTATGAGAGATGTCGTTATGGCGCTCAGGGACATTTCAGTTTAATACATTTATTAGTTAATCAATAATATCACAATACATTAAACAATTTCTGTGCCCTTAATTGTCCTTACTTTACTGACCTTCCACAACAGTGCTGCTGCTACATGACTACTGGCCCTGCAATACATTAACAACCCGCTGTCTGTACTTCACCTGTCACTGATACGTTTCCATTGTAGGGCTAAAGGCGAGCATGGTAGTGCGTGCCAGGGCCAGTCGCATTTCTACTGTTATATATGTGATGCTAAAGGCTGCTTATGTTAATCATTGCGATAATAAATACACACGTTTATGGAAAAGAGATCGCTCAAACGTCCTCGGATTGCATTCATCGCATAATTTTGAAGAAAATTAACAGAAATGCTCAGAAATGTGATATAAACATATTTTATCAGTATATTTCTAAATGTGTAAGCCTTTAGATTTAAAAGCCTTAATGGAGTTCCTTTGTGCATTCTTGTGATCATAAATAAATGTAAGCAGGTGCAACTGAATAGGTATGTGTTCTCTTTTTATGTGAATATAAATATCAGTTAGATTCTGCATGATTGATGTGCACTCCTGACACAAATTAATAAATTACTGTTACTGTAACATTTTTTAATTTTAAAACATTGTTCAAATACTGATGTTGGAATCTTAAGTAAAGGCCAAACATTCGCAATTTTTAATGCTAAATCTTGAATGACTGTCAACTGTTGAATGTATGAGTGTCACATCCTGCTTGTTTACTTTGAACCGGAAGACACTCCCACTTTTGACGCAAGGCCTCATGGGGTGTAGGAAACTTGTGGATAGTCCTTGCAGGCGAGCCGTTGACACGGGGGACAGGGGGGTCAGGACCCCCGCAGTTTTGAAAAGACAGAAATTGACCCCCGCACTTTTGATAAGGGCTGCTTCAATCAGTCACACTATATCATCTTTTAGCTTAGGATATTTTCTTTCAAATGAGACCATTTTTACGTTTCTGTGAGCTTGTGTTCGTAAATAATCAACTGTTTTGTCGTGGATGTGAACAGGAAATGTGCTCACGAACGGAGAAACACGCGATCTCCAAACAATCGATCAAAGCGTGCTAACGTTTTCGGACAGGTCGCTGGTATATAAATCGACCTGTCCTAATTACATCTAGAAAGGTAAAAGCATTTTTGGCATCTATAAAAGAAATATCTGAAAGCAAAACGAAAGTGATTATTGCCTCGACCAGCGATGCAGTGGGGAGGACGCACGAGAGGAGAAGACCCTGCGCTTTTAATTGGTATGTATATACCGTAATACTGCATTTACAATGCTTATCAGTGGCATGCACTTTGATCGCGAAAGTGAAAGTGCCTTTTGCGGTCGCATCGCGGTGCCCCCGTGTTCCCATTTCTCCCGATGTGAACCGTCCAGTCTATTACGATTTAGAGCGGTTAAGGCCCGGGTATAGTTAATTTCCCGCGTTCCGCTCTGTCTCGAGCGCGAGCCTTTCAAAGAAACTCCTTTGCCCATAAGCGCGGAAAGACGCGTTCGGCGCATGCACACGTGCACCGCCCGTGGTCATAACAATTCCCCCCTACCCCTATTTTTTAAAATAACCAAACTTTAACTACATATGGGTAGATCCCTTGAGTGCAGCTGATGACGCTTTGAAGTAATGCTAAAGGGAGCGAGGATATCATTTTACTTGATTCAATTCTTCCGTCCTTCTTCCTTGTGTCCTTCCCTTGCATCCTGAAGGGGTGGAGTTAAGATTTAAGAAAGGAAGCGAGGAAAGGAAACGAGGATGCACAAATAAGAATTGAGAAGCACCCATTGTGATTGACTACTGGTGCGGAAATGATTAGAGCAATGGAACATGGGAAATGTAGTCCAGAGTAACATGTAACTCTGTGTGTGCAGTGAAAAAGTCTTAATGGTGAACAGGTGACCTCTAGTGGTGAGTGGATGGAAACAGCAGGCGCAGGATACGTGACATAAACAGTGCTTTTCATTCAGGTACAGAAATTTAATAAAGAAGGCTAACACTGCATAGTCTTCATATCCTTTTTAAAGTTCAAGAGCAGTGAGTGATTTTTATCCCCCTTTGTTTTTGGGCTAACATTAAAAATGCAGACAGCACAGCAGCAGGATTAATAGGATGCTGTCACTTTAAGAGTGAATGCTCACACAGATCATGCATTTCTCAACTGAAGACATAACTGACTATGTTTACTAGGATACTCCCTAGGATTACTAGGATACTCCATTTTGTGTGAATTTGTTCGTTCAAGCACAACAAGGCATGAAAGAGAGCTCAACTTAGTATTTGCGCACTGTCGCGGCTTCAGAGCACACGTTTCGGATGTTGAACTTCCCACATAGCGGGTGAATAACAAATTCCCTTTCGCATCTTCTAGCGCTTGAATATTTACAGTGGAAAGGCTTAAACTTTCGTGATGATGCAGCACCTTCAACTGTACAGAGCATCATTCACGTTCATGTTCTCACAACATTGCATCGTTAGAATTCATAAAAATGTTACTGGCCATCTGGCGACTGACAGAGCTTCATATATTCGCCAACACAGATTTTTACTCGCATTTGGAGCTTGTCAAGAGTTAAGTTTCAAGAGTTGGATTATCCGTGGTTTCTGATACCCGTTGCAGCCCTGCGCCACCCTGTTCATCTGCCTCTGCACGCCATTGCTTCAGCACGCCTCAGTCACTGCAACGACTGCCCATTTGGAGTGAAATTATTGTACAGCGTATTCTGTCAATAAATATTGTTTTACTTGCACTTGGATCCTCTCTCTGTGTTCATTTCCTGACAACGAATGAATGTATTTTGAATTAATGTTACGTTTTGGTGTATTTTATGGTTGTACAAACAAAATAAATATTACTTGATAATGTTTAAGCGAGTACAGTAACATTACTCATGTTAATCTTTAAAATTGTAGGCCTGTCTAATCCTTCTAAAGATGTGCATCTCAAGTCATGAACAGAGAGAATGCTATTTTATATTAGCAGAATGAGTAAACTGCATTTAATAAATGTGACTGAAAATATGTATATGCCTTCTATAGAATGAAAACATTATTGCCACGATTTTAATATTCGTAAATAAATATATGTACACATTTGTACATCTTGTTCATTCATAAGTAGTGTACATTTTAATGCTGTCAATATGTAAATGATTGAAAGTAAATGTACGTGTGCTATAACAAAATTATGTAAAAACATTTAATATTTAGAAGTGTTATAAATGAAGTATGCATATGTGTGTCACAAAACGGAAGGTAGACAAGTAAGTTTTAACAACACAGAGTTTATTTAAAGCTGCTGTCCATAACTTTTTTTGGTTAAAAATGATCCAAAATAAATTGAGCAAGTACATATCCAGCCAGTGTTCAAAACTATCTCATCTTAGCTCGATTCACAACGGTAAGCTTGTAATAATGTTTTATAATAAGAGTGGCCTGGTGGATTTCCGCGGGAAATTCGAGCATGCAGCAGTTCATCTTTGCGCCATTATGTCACGTCTGTAAACAGAAAGAAAGGAGTCCAGGCTAGTCGGCTTAATCATGTGAGGATGCTGCTGGTAGCGGATCATAGCCTGTTCTCACAGCAGCTGAAATAATTAAACATCAATCTGACACTGACAATCATCAGTGACAAATGAAAATTCTTATATTGGTCATACTTTCAAGACATAGAATCTGTGATTCTGAAGTACAGTATCCACACCGGTGCGGTGACTGACAGCAAACATTAGATTTATCCGCTGAGGAGTCGTGCCGATGCACAACACACATAACGATAACAGTTCCGCATATGACTGCAATTGCAGGTTTCAAACAGAGATGGCGACAAAGAGGAAAAATGCCGGACTGCAGCTTTAAACAGAGGCATAGAACTGGACGGGAATGCAGACTGGTGAGTATAAACAGTTCAGAGATGTAATGAAGACTTAGCTTTATGATAATGTCTCTTTGCAGGTTCAACAGAGAGGACCAGGAATAGAACTGAAGCAGACAGATGACTGATGACAGATGACAGGTAACGGGTATCCAACGTAGCAGGTAAGTGAACAGGTAAGTTAACAGGTAAGTTCAGGTGAGGGAGTCTGTGTCGTGTACGTAAAGACGAGACCAGACAAGTGAGTGCAGGTTGAGTGTCTCTTTATGTGCCTGCTGATAAAGAGGTGCAGATGCGGTGAATCAGAATTCCAGAGAAAGTGAACAAATGGGCGGAGCGTGCTGATCTGATGACGATGGGTTGATAGTGGTCTGTGATGGTTGCGACTGTGACAATGTGTAGTATTGTTTTGTTGATTTTACATATTTTCTAAGTATTGCAATAAAAAAAAGGTTTAAAGCATTCATGATATTTTATGGATGTTTATAAGAATACCTAACTTTTGTTACTTTACTTAAAGCAGACAAAGAATATTTTATTAATATTATTACTACATTATACAGCTTTTTAGATGTTTATAAGAAGTCACCATAACCAGTACAATTCCACCCATAAGATGAAGTATGATACTATGCAGTTCTTCAGTAAACAAGATGTGAGACCCTTGTCAAGATGTGACTTGGGAAATTAAAATAATAAACTACGGGATATACAATCCATTATAACTTAAGTGGATAAAATGTTAATTTTGTGTTATAAATCATCATATTCTTAATAGTTATAACTACAAATGGGTAAGGATTATTACTGCTGTTACAATTATTCACGAGATGATACAATACATTGTATATATTTTTTCAATGTGTGCATTATAAGGATACCCTTAAATTTAGGGTTCATCTGGTGTTATAATGCATCATACTCTTTAAAGTTATAACCACAAATAGCTAAGTGTTACAATGTATTTTAACTACTGTTATGATTATTTATCAGTTGATACATGTTATAATGTTGTTTATAATGCATTTATTAAATGTCATCGTTTAAATATGTGGGTTCTTTTAAATTAATCATGTTTAGAATTATTCAAACTCACATAAAATACTCAAAAAAGCCACTCAATGGTAGTCACCAACTGATGCAAAGGTGTAACCAACAGATGGTGTCACCAAATGAATCTGAATTGATGAACAGAATAGCAAGATTTGAGTGACTGAGAATCTGGAATTAATTCAAATCCACACTACTCACTGTTATGGGGTTTGTAATCAAGGAAATTATCATCTTAATATACACTATATTGCCAAAAGTTTTGGGACGCCTGCCTTTACATGCACATGAACTTTAATGACATCCCATTCTTAATCCATAGGGTTTAATATGGAATTGGCCCACCCTTTGGAGCTATTACAGCGTCAACTCTTCTGTGAAGGCTTTCCACAAGGTTTAGGAGTGTGTTTTTGGGAATTTTTTACCATTCTTCCAGAAGCGCATTTGTGAGGTCAGGCACTGATGTTGGACGAGAAGGCCTGGCTCGCAGTCTCCGCTCTAATTCATCCCAAAGGTGTTTTATTGGGTTGAGGCCAGTCAAGTTCCTCCATACCAAACTCGCTCATCCATGTCTTTATGGACCTTGCTTTGTGCACTGGTGCGCATTCATGTTGGAACAGGAAGGAGCCATCTCCAAACTGTTCCCACAAAGTTGGGAGCATGAAATTGTCCAAAATGTCTTGGTATACTGAAGCATTAAGAGTTCCTTTCACTGGAACTAAGGGGCCAAGCCCAACCTCTGAAAAACAACCCCACACCATAACTTTACACTTAGCACAACTCAGTCAGGCAAGTACCGTTCTCCTGGCAACCGCCAAACCCAGACTCGTCCTTCGGATTGCCAGACAGAGAAGCGTGATTCGTCACTTCAGAGAACACGTCTCCACTGCTCTAGAGTCCAGTGGCGGCGTGCTTTACACCACTGCATCCAACGCTTTGCATTGCACTTGGCTGCTCGGCCATGGAAACCCATTCCATGAAGCTCTCTACGCACTGTTCTTGAGCTAATCTGAAGGCCACACAAAGTTTGGAGGTCTGTAGCTATTGAGACTGCAGAAAGTTGGCGACTTCTGCGCACTGTGCGCCTCAGCATGCCCTGACCCCACTCTGTGATTTTATGTGGCCTACCACTATGTGGCTGAGTTGCTGCCATTCCCAATTGCTTCCACTTTGTTATGATACCACTAACAGTTAACCGTGTAATATTTAGTAGTGAGGAAATTTCACGAATGGACTCACTGCATAGGTGGCAACCTATCACGGTACCACGCTTGAATTCACTGAGCTTCTGAGAGCGACCCATTCTTTCACGAATGTTTGTAGAAGCAGTCTGCATGCCTAGGTGCTTGATTTTATACACTTTTGGCCATGGAACTGATTGGAACACCTGAATTCGATGATTTGGAGGGGTGTCCCAATACTTTTGGCAATATAGTGTATCACACATGGACATTTCAGGCCTCGCATTTGGAGCTGAATCACATGAAACTCTCAATTCCTGATGCCTCTAAATCTAATCTTTTTGGAATTGACTACTGTCTTGACTCTCGAGGCTGTTCTTCCACTCCCCCACTACAGTCCAGTTCTTGCGCGATCATCCGGTATTTTCTGAGGCTGAGAATATGTAAATGGTAAGTGTGAGTTCATAAAACTGCCAGAACATAACATCAAAATTTGTTCAATATTGTATCGTTTTTTGTTTTTTCCTCAAACTGTATTTTCTAGCCTGAATGTTGTGGCGAGCCATTTAAGTAAATTCATTATTGTTTTTGGTTTTAATTAGTGTACAGTTTTGTTGATGCCTTTGTTGACGTTGTGTTTGTTGCTTTGTTGACAACTACTTTTGATAAGCTAATATGACATTTTTATGAAGGCCAGTAGTATTTAAAATATATTAAAGGGTTAGTTCACCCAAAGATGAAAGTTCTGTCATTAATTACTCACCCACACCCGTAAGACCTTCGTTCATCTTCAGAACACAAATTAAGGTATTTTTGATGAAATTCGAGAGGTATATGACTCATCCATAGACGGCAATTTAACTACCACTTTCAAGGTCCAGAAAGGTACTAAAGACATCATTAAAATAGTCCAAGTGACTGCAGTGGTTGAACCTTAATTTTATGAAGCAACAAGAATACTTTTTGTGCGCAAAAACAAAACAAAAATAACGACTTTATTCAACAGTATCTCCTCTTCTGTGTCAGTCTTCTACACTGTTTCCGTCCAGCACTTCCAGATACTATGTCCGAACACCAGCTCAGTATTGGCCGGCGCTGTTCACTGTTCAGTTTCTTAGATTTATTTATTTACAGAGATTTATTTAGACATGAGTATCCATCTGCAAAGAAAATGTTTGTAACTGCTTTCTTGGGTTTCTAACACAACGCAAGCCCATTTTTTCTTGCTGAGAAGCCAAAGATTTCTGCATTGAAGGACAGTAAGTCAATTTTCTTCAACATTGGGCCATCCACACAGAGCTCCAGTGGATTTCAGGTGATTTCTCCTGTCACCACACTGAGTCTTAGTTCCTCATTAGGAGCAGATCCTGAGCCAGAAGATGCTTCTGCAGACTCCTGCCTCCAATTAGCTCGTCTAATGGCTGTCACCACCATCCAGATCAGCCTTTATGTTTAAATAAATGGCTGGAGGGCCCTGTCATTCTTCATCATACATATATTATCACTTAAATTCTGATTCTCTAATTTAAAAATATGTCCAGAAATAGAACTGGGGGACTTACCTTCTCTGAGGTGGTAGATGGGACCAAAGTGCAATACAAAGAACAAAGTGAAAATGCTGAAATACACATACAATACAGGGTATAGGTTAATTTTAATGTTCATCTTACATATTTAAAAAAGGCCAATGATGTTTGATGCTGGTGTGACTGAAGGTGAATTCAGGCGTTTTGAATCTGTTGATGCTGTCACATTCATCTGGACCATACAAGGACAGATGTTTGACCCGTCAGTGGTGTAGTTAGTCTCTGAGCCTCTTTTAGCAGCAGGGTTCATGATCAAAGGTCGGAGAGCTACAGCTCATCTCTGTAAAGGATCCAGGAGCTGTCAGACCTGCAATGTCCTGCTTTAGACTGATGTGGTCCGGGGTCAGGGAGAGGGACTTCCTCTCCACACCAGGGATGAGAGGATGAAAAGAGGGGGGTGGCGAGAGGTTACAAATCCTGTCAAACCTGTCAGATGCATTTTAAGCCCTCAGGCAGAGGAGGAAAGAAGGGCTTGTTAGTGTAAATACATTTGTGATTCCTATGACTGTTTGATTAAACATGCATTGTCTATAAAAAAAGTACCTCTGTATTTCAGAATTAGATCTATCACACAAACTTCAAAACCAATTCATGCCTTTTACAGGTTTTCCAGAAATGTACTATATGTTATGTGTTGAATATAGTGTTTTGTGTAGATGTTTTAATAAATAAAGAAGTTAATGTGGAGGTGAATAGAAATAAAGTGTTAATGTCATTTGTTTCATTCCTTGTTTCATTTCTGTGCAAGTACAGAAATTAGAGGGGACGTGAAAGCATTCCCATTATTGAAAATGTGAGAAAACCACGACCAAAACAAGCTTATTAGGGCCTTTATTCTGATTCTCAACAGTTGGCACCATCAAAGAAGACATGCTGTGAAAATCTTCTACTGTTCTTCATTTTAACTGTACCTTCTATGCAGTGTGTGAAGTGAGGACATAACCCTTGTTTGACAGCTCTCTCTCTCATGAGGACTGCTCATCAGGTGTGTGATGTTTGACATGTGAACACAGCAAGGGTTTATCAGGCCCATTTGACAGGACCGACTCCCTGAACATGTTTACATTATCCCTGCCTGCTGATGAAGGTCAGGACTAAACAACACAGCAGCATTGTTTTATCTGGCTACCGGGAGCCAATAGCTATAACATCATTTCACACCTTTATTTTCTGGGAGGAGTAAAATTGACATATGTGGGTTCAACAACCAAATACATTTTCACTTGTCCAGCTGCATGTGAAATGCATCCAAAATGCTTCTCAAACCACCTCCTAAAGTGCTTTGTGCGATCTGATTGCAATCCATCTTGAATGCATTTTGTTGTCTTTTCATGATTAGATAGCTATCCGATCAAAGAAAACACATGAAGCGGACAATTGTAAATAGGTCCTAAGATAAGCTGTAGGGAACTTTGATGTTCATTCAGGATTGAATAGTAGTGCAGGTTGATGTATTGTATTTGGGAGCAGCAGCAGTTCAGTTTTGGAAAATTGTAAAGACACAGATGTTGAATCACTGAGATGCCCCCTGCTGGTTTCATGGCAGAGGTTGTGATTTGTAGACATCGGACAGCAACATCAAGCTGTGCCAGAGATGGATCTTGCAGATTCTAGTACCCTTAAGATAAGTATCTGGAGGGTAGTTGGGAATGCAAAAAAGACTAATATTAGAGTTAGATGCCATTCAATTGATTTAAAGTCACCATGAAATCAAAATTGACAATTCTTTTTTTTTTTTTTTACAGAAAGTTGCAGCATTTATCATTACTGATTTATCCGTGCACATCATTGTTTATTTATTTATTTTTAATTCATGTACACTTGCAATTTTTAATCAAAAACATTAACCTCCACTCCCTGTCAAAACGGCATCTGCTCTCTTCATTACATACGTCTCGGCGGAGAGTGGGACTAATGCTGCCTTCACGTGCTATTGGAAATTTGATAATTCCCTCTTCTAAAGTCATGATTACGAGCTCATTGCTCATCAAGTTTCGAAATGGGAGGGCGCTCTTGTGCAATTTTTACATAGGAAACTTGTATATATGATAATTCCTAGAACACGTGAGGGCAGCATAAATATACTCTACAACTCTACAATCAAATTGGCATTTAGATCTGCCTCCATTTAGTTAGCAGTGCCCAACTTCCTACAATCCAATCAATTCCCAAGGATGAAATCAAGTTCCGCCCTACTTTTTTTTTTTTGCTCATTCTAGAAGCCGTTTCACTCGGATATACATCACAATAACGAAAAAACAAACAAACAAACAAAAAAACTATCGCAACTTCCGTTTCACGCTAATTTCAGAGCTAAGTTGTGTGACGTGAGAGGTGTTCTTGGTTCCAGCAGACCTAAATTACCCAGCATAACTACAAGCTGTAGGTATGTTTAAATTAATTATGTGCATGCTTGACTGGAAAAACAATAAATAATAATAATAATAATAATAAATAGGTCTTTAGTCTAAACTTAAACTGAGAGTGTTTGAGTCCCAAACAGTGCTAGGA
Source organism: Anabarilius grahami (assembly GCA_003731715.1). NCBI lineage: Eukaryota > Metazoa > Chordata > Actinopteri > Cypriniformes > Xenocyprididae > Anabarilius > Anabarilius grahami. The sequence continues at coordinate 930,474 of RJVU01063416.1, read as the reverse complement.
AGACTATTCCATTGTTTATGAGCCAAATGAAAAAATAATCTACCTTCTTACCAACAGGCTGTGATTTTGGGACCAATGAACATGATGAATTATAGCAAGATAAAAGATTGTGCAAGTACTGCGGAGATAGGCCATTCAAGGCTTTGTAAGTAATTAGCAGATTTTTTTTTAATTAAAGGTTCCCAAGAACCCTTTTTCACAAGATGTAATATAAGTCTAAGGTGTCCACTGAATGTGTCTGTTAAGTTTCAGCTCAAAATACCCCATAGATTTTTTATTATGAAATTTTTTAACTGCCTATTTTGGGGCATAATTAGAAATGCGCCGTTTCAGTGCGTGTCCCCTTTAAATGCTCGCACTCCCCGCCCCCAAGCTTGAGACTCTATAATACATTGCATAAACAAAGTTCACACAGCTAATATAACCCCGAAAATGGATCTTTACAAAGTGTTCGTCATGCAGCATATCAGATAATGTAAGTATAGTATTTATTTGGATGTTTACATTTGATTCTTAATTAATTTGATAGTATGCTCCGTGGCTAACGGGGCTAATGCTAACATTACATACTGTTGGAGAGATTTATAAAGAATGAAGTTGTGTTTATGAATTATACAGACTGCAAGTGTTTAATAATGAAAATAACGACATGGCTTTGGTCTCCGTGAATACAGTAAGAAACAATGGTAACTTTAACCACATTTAACAGTACATTAGCAACATGCTAATGAAACATTTAGAAAGACAATTTACAAATATCACAAAAAATATCATGATATCATGGATCATGTCAGTTATTATTGCTCCATCTGCCATTTTTCGCTATTGTCCTTGCTTGCTTACCTGCATAAAGTCTGTTGATTCGGCTGTGCACAGCTCCAGACGTTAATACTGGCTTGTCTAATGCCTTGAACATGGGCTTGCATATGCAAAATTTGGGGGCGTACATATTAATGATCCCGACTGTTGTGTCACAGTCGGTGTTATGTTGAGATTTGCCTGTTCTTCAGAGGTCTTTTGCAAAAATCACATTTACATAAGAGGGAGGAAACAATGGTGTTTGAGACTCACTGTATGTCATTTCCATGTACAGAACTCTAATTATTTAACTATGCCGAGGTAAATTCAATTTTCAATTCTAGGGCTTTAATATGAAACCTGACATCTAGCCATTGTAGAGACAATAAATGATATGCACAGTATACAGAATGCAACCAGTATAATGCAAATACACACAAAACATATACAGTATTTCAAATATACACAAAAAATTTTCCCAACAGCATTCTCAAACACTCCTGCC
>RJVU01063416.1:900700-929144 GCA_003731715.1 Anabarilius grahami | reverse complement strand
GTAGATAGTGCTACCCCTCACTCATGCCATTGTTAAGCCTTAAACTGACACGTTGAGTCTACAAAACAAAAAGAGCACTGTTTTGAAAGTGCCAATGGGCCACACAATATTTGTAGTATATAGGCATATCAACCTACAAATGCCTTGCTTATATGACTCATTAAACTGGGATAGAAGAAGAATTTATTCAAAGATTACACACTTCACCTTTAAAGCTAATTACTTTTAGAACTAACCTATCTATCTCAGTGTCCTTCTGCCTCTCTCTTTCTTATTCTCTTTTCCATCTCCAGGGCAGAATACTCTGTGGCATTAAAGATGACAAGGTCATCATCTCATACACTCACTTTCCGACATGATTTATGAACCTCTGTAGATCCGATTCCACTTTACAATACATTTATTCCCTGTGTGTGATTGACTTTCAGCTCTCTCCCAGAGGTCTGATCTCCCTTTTTCACCAATATTGGACAGAAGAAAGAAAAGTTATAATCTGCATGTATGCTTCCCATTCAGAGCTAGATTATAGTTCCCTTTCAGTCGGTCACTCTCGACGTCACGTCAATGATGAATGTCACGACGAATTGGGATCTCACTAGAGAGTATAATCTACTTCGAGAATAACTAAAACGAGCCAATTCACATGCAATAATTGTATAAGCTGCGCCATCCCGTAGTACGGGTATTTAATAAGCAGCAGGTGCATCGCATACTTGAACTTTTCGCGTCGGAGCTGAGCGTTTGTTTTCTGTTCTGAAAGCACATCTTTTCTACCAAATATTTCTACATTCAAGAAGCCTCTTTTTTNTTTTTTTTTTTTTTTTTTTTTTTGGTGTTGGCGACATGTCACAACAGCACAGTCGAGCCTATCTTTTTTTCTGCCTGTATAAGCGTGACATCAAAGGCTGTTCTCACAGCTGGTGACAGTGTGCTGTTCAGAGCACTGAATAGCTATTATTATAGCTGGTGACTGTGCGCTGTTCAGAGCGCTGAATAGCTGTTATTACAGCTGATAACATTGTGCTGTTGAGAGTGCTGAAAAGCTGTCATCACAGCTGGTAAGAGGGCACCTTCAAAGAGAGTGAGAGCACACTACAGGCTGCATTATTCCCTGTTAGTGTTGCAGCAGCCATCTCCCTGTGTGCTTCAGCACCAAAAAAGAGAGAGCAGTCCTCTAAAAGTGATTATATGGGTGTGATTTTTCATCCTTATAAAGATGACATTCCATCCGTGTGTTTCTGGATGCAATCGTTACCTGGTGCAGGTAACGATGGTCACGATCGCTGCCTCACATGTCTGGGCATCAAATACGCAATTGGAGCTTTCATGGATGAGTCATGTACCCACTGCTGGAAGATGACCATCTCAGAGTTGCAGGCTAGGCTCCAGTACCTCAAAAGTACATGCCTCTGCCTCAAACTAACCCTTCTAAGGGAGCTACTTCGGGCAGTAGCTTGGGTAACCTGAGGGTTACAGTGAGGACTGCTCCTTCGGGGAACCAACCCCTTAGGCCTCCTCTCTCCTCCTGCGCTCTGCAGCCAGTCGAGCTGCCTGAAGAACGTGCTGGGTCCTCTCAAAGGTGTGCACCAGTCGCATCCTTCAGGGCTCCCTCTGATGACGATGTTGATTTCTGCATCGGAGGGTGAGCCAACTTTATCTGGGGATGACGATTCGGCTGCCACCCCCTTCGGGTGTGGTAGCGTTGTCTGAGCCAGACCCAGAGATGACGGCTATGCTTGCCTGCACCTCACACATGCAATGCATCTCACGCACGTCTCTCCCAGAGGTCTCTCGGTGACCGCGCTCACATCATGTGCTCCTCTCCTCTCTGAGACGACCATCCTTCGGCGAAACTTACTTGGTTACCTCAGTTCAAACTTCCCGCGGAGACACGTAAGAAGCCAATGAACTTCAGCCACAGGCGCACTGAATCTCTGCACGTCTCTATCTGAAACTCAGCACTCAAACTCATGCAAGTACTCATCTATTTTAGATGCGCTAAGTTTAACTGACCTAACAAGGTGATTCGACTTTTTGCTGGCTCTCAAGGTACTATGAGAGCCAGCTTCTGGCTAGGTAACTTCTTGGAGGAGTTGGATGTGTTACTCTCATCCTTCCCTGAGGATGGTACTCCTCTGCTAGTACTTGGAGATTTCAACATCCATCTAGACAAACCTCAGGCTGATGACTTCCACACTCTGCTTGCCTCATTCGACCTCAAGCGAGTGGCTACCTCAGCTACCCACAAATTAGGTAACCAATTGGACCTCATCTACACACGCTGTGGCTCCACCGACAATACACTGGTTACTCCACTACACACCTCAGACCACTTTCTCATCACTTTTACACTCAACCTGACCCCTAACTCAACACGCACTCCACCACATGTTACTTTTCGGCGAAACCATCCCACCATCCCACCTATCCTCTTTGGTCTCATCCACACTTCCTCCCCCTAACCAGTTCTCATCACTGGACACTAACAATGCTACTGACACTCTTTGCACCACTCTAACATTTTGCTTAGATGACTTCTGCCCCCTTTTAACCAGACCAGCCCGCGCCACCCCCTCTGCCCCCTGGCTCTCTGATGCTCTCCGTGAGCATCGGTCTAGACTCAGGGCTGCAGAGAGGAAGTGGTGCAAATCTAAAGATCCTACTGACCTTAGCTCATATCAGTCACTCCTTTCTTCTTTCTCTACTGATGTCTCCAATGCTAAAACCTCGTACTATAACACTAAAATTAACAATTCAACTGACTCCCGCACACTTTTCAAAACCTTCTCATCGCTTCATTGCCCTCCTCCCCACCCTTCCACATCAGCTCTTACAGCCGATGACTTTGCCACATTCTTCACACATAAAATAACAACCATCAGCGGCCAATTCTCCACACCACACACTGACAATAACATCTTAACGGAAAACACACAATCCCTCCCCTCCTTCTCCATGCTATCTGAGGCAGATGTTTCAAAACTCATCCTCTCCAATCACCCTACTACCTGTCCGCTAGACCCTATCCCCACTCATCTTCTTCAGGCCATCTCCTCCTCAATTCTACCTGCACTCACTCACATTATCAATTCTTCCCTTCAAGCTGGAACATTTCCCACAGCTTTTAAGCAGGCTAGGGTTACCCCACTGCTTAAAAAACCAACTCTGAATCCAGCACTTCTAGAAAACTACAGACCAGTATCCCTTCTTCCTTTCAGTGCTAAGACACTTGAGAGAGTTGTATTCAACCAACTGTCTACTTATCTCACACAGAACAACCTCCTTGACGACCACCAGTCTGGTTTCAAGAGTGGCCACTCTACTGAGACTGCCCTGCTCTCAGTCACTGAAGCCCTGAGACTGGCACGAGCAACTTCAAAATCATCAGTACTCATCTTGCTGGATCTGTCTGCTGCTTTTGACACAGTTAACCACCACATTCTCCTGTCAACACTCATGTCGAAGGGCATCTCGGGAACCGCACTCCAGTGGTTTGAGTCTTACCTCTCAGGTAGGTCCTTCAGGCTATCATGGAGTGGTGAGGTGTCCAAGTCACATCATCTTGCTACTGGGGTGGCTCTGTGCTTGGACCACTTCTCTTCTCCATCTACATGTCATTACTAGGATCTGTCATTCAAGATCATGGTTTCTCCTATCACTGTTATGCTGATGACACACAACTCTACCTCTCATTCCAACCAGATGATCCGACGGTTGCTGGTCGCATCGCAGCCTGCCTGACAGCCATTTCTGCCTGGATGAAGGACCACCACCTTCAACTCAACCTTGCAAAAACGGAAGTGCTTGTGGTCGGTGCCAACCCAACACTTCATCATAACCTTTCAATTCAACTTGGGTCGTCAACCATTACTCCGTCCAGGACAGCCAGGAACCTTGGAGTGGTGATGGATGATTGTTTAAGCTTCACAGATCACGTTGCAACAACAGCCCGGTCCTGCAGATTTGCCTTGTACAACATCAGGAAGATTAGACCCTTCCTATCGGAGCATTCCACACAAATTCTTGTCCAAGCTCTTGTTCTATCCAGACTGGACTACTGTAATGCTCTCTTGGCTGGCCTTCCAGCATGCACTATCAAGCCTCTACAACTGATCCAGAATGCTGCAGCAAGACTGGTCTTCAACGAACCGAAGAGAGCGCACGTCACTCCTCTCTTCATCACTCTGCATTGGCTGCCAGTAGCTGCTCGCATCCAATTCAAGGCTCTGATGTTTGCCTACAGAACGACCGCTGGCTCTGCACCGCTATACCTTAACTCACTACTCCAGACTTACATGCCCTCCAGAAACTTGCGTTCTGCAAGTGAACGGCGCCTTGTGGTGCCATCACAAAGGGGAAAAAAATCTCTCTCACGGACCTTCTCCGGGTCTGTTCCTGGCTGGTGGAATGACCTGCCGCGCTCTATCCGAGCAGCTGAGTCTCTAGCCATTTTCAAAAAAATGCTAAAGACATATCTTTTTCATCAGCACTTGACCCAGTAATAGTAGCACTTACTTTGATTTCTATTCTTCTTCCATCTATTTGTGTATTTTATATAAAAAAAATAAAATAAAAAAATAAAATCCTTGCTACGAGCACTTTACTGACATAACTGTGACTTCACACAGCACTTACATACTGTTGTTCTCATGTTAATTTTGATTTGATTCTACTATTCTCATTTGTAAGTCACTTTGGATAAAAGCGTCTGCTAAATGACTAAATGTAAATGTAAATGTACTATCTCTAAGTTTTGCCATTCTTTCATTTTCTCTCTTTTCCTGACTTTACTCTCGTTCCTGTATATATGTATTCTTTGTTTATATTTATCGTATGTACTCGTAGTTTCATATATTAAAGTCATTAAATATTCACATTTACTTTGTCTCTGTGATGCTTAAGAAAGAAAGTCCCTTTAACGTTTCTGATTTCGTATATGCTTCGTACAATTGGTGCTACGATAGCAGATTATTCCTCTAGGCCAGAACAGTAATTTCCTCTTTAGAGTTGATGAAAGATCGGACTGAAAAAGTTTGGTGGACAGAATAGATCAGTCTTTCTAAATTCTAAAACTAGAACTAATTCTAGACCATATATGCATAATTGGTTATAATCCTTGTAAGTAATTATCCATATACATAATTCCCTTTTTGGTGGATTTATATTATAATTGATCGTAACGCGTTTGTCACAGTCACGTCATGTTCTGTTTTGGTTTTCATTCTGGCACATGTGCTCCTTTGTTCTGTTTTCCCACCACAATCAGTCACCATGGACACTGCACCAATCGCCACAGCTGTATGTCATTTGAGTTAATCATCAGTGTATATAAGTTCCTGTTTGTCCTTGGTTCAGTGTCGGGTCTCGTTTAATGTTATTGAGTGTGTTGTGTTTCTGCCTTCGTCTGTATTTCCCTGTTGGATTATCTGGTAAAGGCTATTTCAAGTATTCTTCTTCTTCGTGTGAGTTCCTGCACAGCTACCTGTAACAGCGTTATGATTTAATTATATATATATATATATATATATCACCCATAATTTGAGCTAATTCATTACACTGGGTCCCAAGAGGGTACGGAGAGCAGTGGACGGTGTAGAACCGGACTACTCTCATCCTCATCTGTCACCAACAGGCAGCAGTGGGCGGTTCAAGGACGTCACCAAGCCTCCTCACGCACCCTCTGCCCAACCACGGAACCAGGTAAGTGATGCAATGCACACTCAGACCCTGCTGCGGGCCGCCTCAAAGAGCCTCCCGAGCCAGGTCCCTGTGTTCTGCCTCACTGCCCCAATGATGGTACGCCTGTGGTCCCTTTGGTCCAACTTGCATGGTCTTTGCGAACCTGGCTAATGCTCCCCAGTCCATCTTGCTGGCTCATTCGGACCATCAGACTCGGCTATGCAATTCAGTTCTCCCCGCATCCCTCCAAGTTCAGAGGCATCCAGTTCAATTCAGTGAAAGCTGCCAGTGCACAAGTCTTGTAAGCGAAGATTGCAGTCCTACTGGTGAAGGACACAATAGAGCTGGTCCCTTCAAATGATATGAAGACAGGGTTTTACAACACCTACTTCATTGTACCCAAGAAAGGTGGTGGGTTACGACCAATCTTGGACCTGCAAGTTTTGAACTGAGCTTTACACAAGCTACCATTCAAAATGTTGACTCAGAAACGCATTTTTGAATGCATCTGTCCCCGAGATTGGTTTGCAGCGATCAACCTGAAGGACGCGTACTTTCATGTCTCCTTTTTCCCTCGACACAGGCTGTTCCTGCACTTTGTGGTCGAGCATATCAGTACAAAGTCTTGCCCCAGCTATGCGCTGTTGTTCTAGAGAGTCCCTACAGGCAGACCCTGTTTAGTCCTCCATCACCCCCGGCAGCCAGACGTGGCAGAGCATCTGGCACCAGGTCTACAGGTGTTGTATCTATATTAACCAGTTCTAAGCTGCATGCCCATATGTGTGATCCAGAGTGTGATCCCATATGTGTATTTTTCACAATAAAGCTCCTATGGAAGCTCAATGGAAGCCCGTGTCTTTCCCTCTCTGCCAGGTGTAGCCTCCTCCCAAACCCGGTGAGGCCACTTCAGAGACTTCCACATGAAGTACAGCTAGGGTTAGTCCATATATGTATCCACCACCAGATCTCCTCTAGAGTATGTGGCTTCCGCAGCGTTCCTTTTCCTATGGAAAGGGTACACTTTCCCGGTGTTATCCAAATTCACTGTGTGGGCAGTGTCCATCTCTCTGCGTAAGCCCTTTCCCATCTTCGAGAGGGTTAGTAACAGTTGTGGCAGCAAGTGTGGCGCTTTGGTAGGGATACCAATTCATTGGTCATGAAGGTTTTAACCGTTTTTTTTAGCATTATAATCTTCCTCAAGACCACACACACCTGTTGATTGCAGGAATGATTTCATAGTGACACGAGATCTCACAGAGATTCGCGTGACTTGAGAAGAAAAACAAATGGAGGATAATCAACGTTGTCAGAAGCAGGGCTTAAAAACGAAAAAAAAAAATTCTATTGTTTCACTCCGAGCAGAATCGGTATTTTATCATTTCTGTTCCAGCGTTCCTTCTGTATTATTAATGTTCCAAAACAGGTTTGATCAGAAAAAATAACGGTTAATAACGCTATTTTTAAACTTTTTTTGTTTTGTTTACACGTAGCCTAGTTAATAAAAACAATAATAATTATGTAATAATATGTACAGCATTTTATTTATTAATATTTATTAAAATTAGTATTTGCTGTCTTAGCCAACAGGCCTATTATCTTTATAACAAGATTTTGTCCTAATGTAAACCTATTAAACAAAATGAAAAACAACGTATTTATAAATTAAAGTATTTTTTCAAGATATTTTAAAATGTTTGTTGCATGGTTAAAAATACCGACGCTATTCCTGAGAGTAAAAAAGATAAGTCGCGTATACGTAGCATTTTATTATTCAGAAATAATGTAATTTATTAAATAAAGTAAAATATTTACAAATAGCCAAGCCTATATAACTTTGTTTATAATGATTAAATTATGAACAAAACTGCCCTATTTTATTTTACCACAAAACATCTAAAGTTAACAGATGGCCTATTCAGGCTAAATAAACGTTGAGCCAAAACTAATAAAAAAACCTTTTCTTTAATGCCATTCCAGCTTTGATTGCTATTTGAGGCAAGAAACAGGATTATTTATAAAACTAAATAAGATGCAAAACGAATTAATTTAACCCTCTACCGCACGCATTATGATAGACCTGTAGAAAAAAATATTTGACTCTTTTTCTTTTCTTAGAATGGCTTAACTTTAAGTGCTGTAAAAAAAAGAATATGGAAAAAATATTATTTTAAGGTACTTTATGATATGTTGCCATATGGCAACAACATACAATAGTGGAAATAACAGAATAAGTGTAAGTGTATATAGTTAATATTGTTCATCAGAAATGTTGTTTGTATTGAATCAATTGGTGCTATTATAAGCTTTAGCAGTAATTATAAACACCTTATACATATTTTCCAACATCTTGTGCTTTTATTTATTCCATTCTCTTTTGCTGAATAATGCTTTATATTCTTTGAATTTCATTACATTTTTCATGAATATTATTTAAATTACAAATTAAAAAAGTTAAAAACAAATATAATACTGTTCATCGTGTATCATAAAACATTGACATAAAACCAAAAACATTGCAGTTCATGAAAATTCAACATTACGCAATCTTATGAGAGGAAGGTTATGAACATGAACCCTCCATAATCCTTGAAACTTCACCTTTTTTCTGTACGAAACTTCAAAAAGCAGTTTTTTTCAGAGGTGAGGCACAGGTACACATCACATTGGGTGCACTTCACCCTAACAATACACTTAGTCACTTGCACCTGCCTTTTTGAGACACCATGGTAGGCCAGTGGTAGGTCTGGGCCAGTAGTGCTGGCTGTGGTGGCAGGTCTCTGATGTTGATTTAATCCATAATACAAATGCCATGGCAGTCCTTAACATACGACTAATCAACATTATATTACTAGCATTAATGTTGTTATTGTTACAGCTTAACAGACTGAAGCTGGCCTTTGCTAGCTAGCTAACCTATTGCAATAATGTAATTCCATTATTGCACAGTGTTGCCATATGGCAACACAGACATTTTATTGATTTACCAAAAACTAATTTCATAACTTTTTTGAGTGGTGAATGTCATCATAACTTACCTGAGAAGATGTTACAAATTTTTTTTGTGAATGTGACATGGGACATCCTTGTTTGTTACTGACGTTTTAGTTTGCTTTCAGCAACTACCAACATGAGACAGCAGTCTGTCAGAAATCACGCCACAGAAAAAAATTGCATGTTATGTGATTTAACCAAAGCACATCACTGACTAAACTAAGGTCTTCTCTTACCAACAAAAAAACGAGAATGTTCTCTTCAAGAGACAGTGGCAAGGAAATGAACACAAAGAGTATGTTGCCATATGGCAACACCATGCGGTAGAGGGTTAAAGTGAATCTGAAGCCTACCTTTCTCATTCGGCACGAATCCAACTGTTTCCATTTTCGAGACGAATGCTAAACTATTTATTAGGCTGTGTAAGCTTTATATTTCTCTCGCAGTATCGACATCATCCTTCACATAACAGCACATTCAGGCGGTGGTCACGGGTGGTAAACGGCAGATTGTAGGCCTATTGCAGAATTGAATTGAGCAGTGTAACATTTTATATGTTTGGTTTACTATATTTTATTTTAATATTTAACAGCTGCGATATCAAGTAAGCAATGCAAGAATTTGTGTGTGCGCGTGTGAGGCGCCGGCGCGACCACTGCAATTTTTTTTTCCCCCTTCTAAGAAAGTAAACTGTACTGCGTAATTTATGGTCATACAGGTAAAAGCAAGACATAATTCATACATTTACAAAAGACACTCAAATAATGAAAACAAGCAGAATATTTGTTTCCTTTCCTAGATCTTTGGAGTGCGCCACAATGAACCACTTTCGTTTTGTTAATAGACCTAAAATTTAAGTGAAATATTTTGCGTAGCCTATATGGGCCTATTCCCTTTTATTTTCTATGTGTTATGTAGGCCTATTGTTTTATTCTGTTTTCTCTGTTCACTGAAGCGCTGCAGATGCGTGATGTGACATTGTGTGAACTCATGTTCTACAGATCCTGCAATTTTAGCTGGATTCAAAATGCACAACAAGCTGCATATTACTTGACATTCATTTTCTCTTAAATGTAGGCCTAATGCTTGATGGTTCGTGACATATATCATCTAAAAAACTGAAGCCAGGGCATTGCCATTGTGACTTACCACCTATGATGACTTGACAGCTGAGCCTGACCGCGTCAGCGCGGGCATTTCACACATTTTAGAACGTGAGCGCAGGCATTTCACACACTTTGGATGCGTCAGTGTTATTGCGTTATCACGTCAGAGGCAGCTCAATCAAGTTTCGTAAAAATCAAACACGTTTGATATTTACGATTTAAGATTGTGGATCTCGATCGGGAGCAGTTAAATAATCATAATGACACCACACAATAGAGGATTTTTTCAAGCTTAATATTTTCAAGTGTGTGGCCAGCCTAAGTTGTCACAGTTATGTTCCGTTTTGTGTTTCTAGTTAAGTTTTCATTGTGTTCTTTGCATGTTGGCCTGTGTGCCCGTTAATTTTCCCAGTTTACCAGTGTTTCATTGATTGATCCTTTCACTTGCTGTCTCCTTAGTTCTCCTGTGTTTGATTCTGTTATCCCTGTCATATCTGCTCTGTTCCATTGTTCCTGGTATCCTGCATTTTCTTTATTAAATCCTGTATACTGCTGCATCTAGATCCTGTTTCTACTTATTTGCAACCAAGTGTGACAGAAGTATATTTCATTGTGCTAAAGTGGAACTATTGCAAGTATACTTTAGGTACACTTTAAATATCTTGCATTTAAAGACTGATAATATAAAGAGATCATACTATCTTTATTAATAGTGATATTATAACACTTTTTGGGCATAATATAAAGTAATGTGCTTTGTGCAATAAAGAAATACTCCAAATTAAGCTTAATTATAAATTTTATATTAGTAAGTCTTAAGTGATGTGTCAAAAAGGCTGTGCAGATCTCCAAACACACTCTCTAAACTGGAAGCGAATGTTGAAAAATGACCATTATCCATTTGTCTTGTAGTCAGGAGTAGACTGAGTAGACAGTAATAGAACAGGGCATCTGTCTACTGTACATATCGAGTGTCGCCAGTGTCATCAATTTTAATGGTTTGCTTCTGATGCAATGCGCCACTTGAATAAATTTCAACATATACGAACAGCAAAACATCTGACGATCTTCACCAACATATTAATCAATGTGCAAACTACTTTGTAAGTTGCAGTATGCTTTAGGTGTCAGTTAAGCCCAAAGTATATTTCACTTTTTACGTGTACGCGAGGGTCAGCGTACAGTGGTCGATGCGAATTTTGTCATCAGAAGAGTATGCGCGTACTGTACATACTTTGTACGCGCAGGTCACACATGTGCATAAAATTTTTTTTGCAGTAATTTGTTTATCCACAAGGTGGCAACCGTGACCTGGGGGCTTCGATTCACAAGGTAGTCGAAGAAAACCTGCATAAATAGAACAGACCGAAATGCATGCGAGCTACAGCGACAATGGAGGCCAATACAGATTGCAGATTGTGCAAAGAGGTTAGAAAGTACCCTACTTTGTACAACTCCAGCATGAAAGCATACAAATATTTTTACATGTGTTGTTCTGCGCTTGCGTCGAACGCCTGTGTATGCGTATGAGTCAAGTGAAGTATGTTTTGCAAGGGTGTGCGTTGGACTAAAAAAAAGTATACCCAGGGCTTAAACCTGAACACATTTCTGCTCTTGACAAAACTGCTCTCTTTCTCCTTGTCACTTGATTGTTCACTGCTGTTGGGCTATGGATCTGATAAGGTAAAGTATAAATCTCTCAGAACATGTTAAAGTCAATATGTTTATATCAACTAACCTGCATAATACATCAGAATGAAAGGCAAAGACATTGGAATGTAACCCTATCACCCCCATGAGTACTGAGGTTTGTAACCACCAGACCAACACATAAGCACGTCAAGCACGTCCAGCCAGACCGCTTGTCAGTGAACTGGCCAAGTGCTCGTGTCTGTGTTACTTATGTAAAGTATATGTCTGCCCCTTTTTTTTTTCTTTTTTTTTTCATAACTTACTTCAGAAAAAAGAAAAAGAGGGAAACAAAACAAATGTCATTTGCATGACTGCCAAATAAGTAATACATTTTTTGTTTTCATAAATCAAGCATTCTGCGTTAGTTCAGGCAGGCCTCGTAGTCAAGCTCCGCTATCAGCTGATTCGCAAATCCCAACCCCACCCATATCAGCTGATCCGATTTCTATGGACTCAATGGACAACTTGCACAACTACTTCCGTGTTCTGCTCATTATGGCTCAGTAATTTCCGGTTTAGCAATGGCTACCTTCCACACCCGCTGTCTCCAGGATCTCCCGAAGATCAATGTTAACGATGTGTGTCGCATTTGCAGGAAATCAAGCACAGCCCCATCAAGTAAGCTGGAGAAAGTTTTTAAATTGTAGGCAGCCTTGTACATACACGGCTACGAAGGTAAGAAAATATCTGATGTTACACAACTTACAATGCTAATACTGTTAGCTAACTGTATTTGTTGTATTTGGTAAGTTCAGCTATCATCAAATTTAACTTCATGTGTGCAAGGATGTTAACAACAACTGTAACAGTAATATGTTGGCCATTTTTTTTCAAAGACAAATATGCTTTTAATGTGTTCATAAGCATTTAAAATCCAGAATTATCCATATGTAAAATCCATGCTATTTAGGGGAATAACAAAACAGTGTAACATTAGCAACAACAATTCTCATGCTAAACATCTCTTTACAGAAGTGGACTCTACAGAGGGATGGTGGGCGATTTACCAGATCCATGCTTGTTCAGAGGCATATTCAGAATTCACCATTGAGGACAAGCCACTAGTTAACACTATGAACATGTCACCTGAAAAGCCACTAGTAGAAAGTGCATTCGGATTGGTTCAGGAAGGAAGTATATTGTCAAACCAGCAGCCTGTCTTAACATCATGGTACATCAAACTACACAACGCTCCATCAAACCCACCTTTGCCTCTGGAAGGATATAATCTTGCTCCATCTAAATGTATCTTTGTTTGCACTGAAGAGGAGCTTTTACACCTTAAAAGTTTAAACACACCATTAGATATAGCTCATAAAACTGAAGAGGCAACACGTGATCAAAGCTCTTGGCATCAGCGTCGCAAACCAAGAGTAACAGCCTCCAGGATTAGGGAGGTGTGCCATGTCAGAGACCTGAGCTCTGCTGAGTCCCTCACAGAGCAGATAATCAGGGGAAGCCGGCAAACAGCAAACATGAGAAGAGGCGCTGAAATGGAGTCAAAGGTAACAGTGGAATACAGCAAGTTGACAAATGTTAACTACTCACCCTGTGGCCTAATCATCCATCCTGATGCTCCCTGGCTTGGTGCATCCCCGGATGGTGTAGTGTTTGATCCCACCAAATATCCCCAATTTGGGCTTGTTGAAATTAAATGCCCCAAAGTAAAAAACATTGTTGACTGCAAATATTTGCAAATGGACAATGGGTTTCTTACTCTAAAAAAGAGCCATGCATACTATTGGCAAGTACAGGGACAACTACTGGTCTCAGAAATGCAGTGGTGTGATTTCATGGTGTGGGCCCAGGAGGATTATTTTGTCCAGCGTATACACAGTGACACTTCCATGCACAAAGTTATTATAGAGAAGGTTGATTATTTTTACTTTTACACATATATGCACAAATACTTGTCAATGAAACATTTGAAGAGTTTGGTTCCAAAACACAATAACTCCATTTTGATTAATTTGAGTAAAAAGGTGTTTTCTTTACCAAGAAAGTGGCAAGATGAAAACCACTATTTTCTGTTTCAAACTTTCACACAATATCTAATGGTTATAAAAACATTAAAAATTCTAATCTACATTTTGATTTTAAAAGATTATAAAAATGGATTATTTTCTTCCCAAAATGCAATAAATCCATCAATATAAAAGTTATTTTTTCAAATTGAAAATACACAACAAAAATTACAAAACACATATGTGAATCAATATGTTGATTCACATATATGACAGCGTCTGAACTTTGCCAATACTTATCTTATATACAGGCATTTTACTAAAAATACATTCAGTCGTCGCTCCCAAAATGAATTCAGCGGGTCATCTTGTTATTTGTTATAAATTAATTATTTGTCATTACCGTTCAAATTGCGCCGAGTATCTGGCGCTACCGCACGGTTAAAATAAACACATTTACTGAGTACGTTGGTATTAAAAACGACTTTTAAAAACTGTCCATGATTCAGTTTTGTGCACCGCGACAGAAGTTTGATGCTGTCTTTCAATTTTTTTGAAAATGGTGTTTATCACGTTTTGGAACCAAACTCTTCATTTATAAATTAAATTAGAAAGAAGTCAGTGAAATGAAAAAAAGTCATTAAAAAAGCACTGACTGAAACATTAAATTGACCCCTGTACAGACATCACTTTTTATGTAAATATCTAAATATGTAAATATTTAATTGATCATGCAGCACTACTCCAAACACACAAGCATGCTCTACTAATATCCAATGTGTTTTTATATTCATATGTACAATGCCAGTTTTTTGAAAAATAAACAAAGTTAATTTACCTTGCTTGCATCATGGCAGATTGTTTCTTTTTTAAAATATACAAACATTAAGAGTTGTCATTTACTGAAAATTGCCATAGAAACAATAATGATTAAAGCACAACACATCTTTTTACCTATGCATTTGCTGATTGAGCACTGTGCTATGTCCGAACTGTTTGCACTTTATTTTATACNCTGCCTGCCCCGCCTTCCATTGCGATGTTCTATATTACAATTTATTTAATTTTCGAGCGATTAGGGGCATTTAGGAGTATTTGATGGGAGTGCAGTTCTTTCACGCAGCCATCAGTGTTAGCGCCTTACCGGAAGTCCCCGTTATTCTGACTTTTAATGCATTTTAAATATTGCTGTCTGGTTGAAAGAGCTGGGAGAATTAGGAAGAAAGTGAAATCTAGAAGAAGCAGACAGAAGGAAAAGAAGGTGAATGCAGAAAGAATTGGCATGTAGGGAAGGAGGATAGAATGTAACTTAACGTTGAGTGGTCATAAGACTTAAGGTCGTAAGGGAATGAGTTGAAGAACTGCGATTTGGGGATGTTGTGTTTGTGTGAGAGCGGTGTGTGTGTGAAATGTAAGAACATCCATTCAGATCCGCTCTGATGGATAGATCCGTTTAGATCCACTCTGACGGACAACAAAAACAACAAAAAACTCCCTAAGACTTCCTAGCTCTTCCATCCAGATAGCAAAATTCTGTTTTTACTGTTATTTCTATTCCTTATGTTCTATTTTTATTATTCTTCTTTATGTAAAGCACTTTGAATTACCATTGTGTATAACGTGCTATACAAATAAAATTGCCTTGCCTTGCCTTGCCTTGCCTAAAGAAAGCCATAAGAATTTGGAAGAAATTAGTACACAAAATGAAAACTACCGATGAGAGCAAGATTCTGCCTTATTTGACCCATGTCTTAACTAATGCCTTGTTTTGATAATTTGACCACAGTCATGCAACTGTAAAAAGTTGATTAATATTAACAATGTGGGAAAGTGTGATGACAACATCAAACAGTTTGTTTTGTTTTATCCTCCTGATGACACGTTCCAAGTACACTCGCAGTCGTGCTATGGCTTGTGTTTCTTTCACCTGATGTGCCGGCATCTGCTTTACCTTAGACAGGAATGGTGGACAGTACACTTTGCACTTTACACAGTCACTAATCAAAAAGCCCTTGTCTACCATGACTGCTATATGTCTTCTGTCAGTCTTTTGGCTATTCCGCACTGTTTAAAGATTTCCTTGTCACTCATTGACCCAGCATAAACCTGAGAGACGAATGTCACTGTACCATGAGGAGCTATCCCAATGAGGCCTTTCATTGTGCAGTGAAATTCGTAACTTGAGTACATTTCACTTTGGATTAGTGGCGAGGACGGTGTTTGACATCTGAGCTCAGTGCAGTCAATGATAACCTGTGTGTCCGGGAAATCACTGAACTCTTCAGGGAGGTTAGATTTAACTTCAGCTGCTGAAAGCCACACACACAACGATCCAAACAGTGAATAGAGGTAGTTTGTCCATCTTGAAATGATTCTGCTGACTGTGGATGGGTGCACATGGAAACGGTGTGCTAGGTCTCTCTCCTTCAAACCAACAGACAGATGCATGAGGAAAAGAAAAAACTCATCGATTGGCTGCAGCAGCTGTCTCTGGAAAGGTAAAAACATGCGTGAAAGATAAGTTTGTATTCACCTAGGCAGCATAGTAAAATTCATAATGTATTGTGTTTTGCACCCAACTGTAAATGTACAGTCACTCTTATTGTGTATGTGTGTGTAAGTGAATAACCCACCACTAATGGTCGTGCATGTGTAATCTCTTCATGGTTCCTAGCAGCAGCTTTGGACCTGGAAACACGAATGATTTTGTGGACGGATGGCTCGATTAGCCACCAAAAGGACATCAGGTGACTGTAGCTGGGGAACCTGTTTGCAGAAGCGGTGTTTGTAATAATGACTATAACTTTATACACTCATGCGTCTATATGAGTATATGCTGTCAACGTATATTGAGCTCGTTTTATAACCATAAGGCGTTTTACCAAACTTCAGGCTTACCTTGTGTAAAATCTAATGTCCTCATTTGAGCTGGCAAACCGCTCCAATCCAAAATCACGCTGAACACGTAGCTCATTTAGCTGTTTATTCAGCTCCTCCACTTCTTGAGAGAGCTCTTCAATTTTAATGACAGGTCTAGTGATGATGGCTCGGGAACGTTAAAGTAATCGTGATCCATGGATGCATCAGTGGGAATGTGTTCAGCGGACACCACCTCAACAGGTCTCTCTCTCCTCTCCCACACACTTCGCCGCGGGGCTTGAATTGTGTAGTCATTCCAAGCGAAGAGCACTGGCACTGCACCAGTTACTAACTTTCTCCGAGTCCATACTGTCTGTGGTTCAATAATCTGATCTTTAGTAAAATGTTTGAAACAAACCTTAGAGCGACTGGAACCAGTAAAATCATCTCGGCGTATGTTCACTAGCCACCGTTTTCTAAGCTCAGTTTTGGCAGGAAAGTGGTGGAAACTTAAAGTTCCGTTAAACTTTGACGATGCTGTACACAGTGGAACACAACAGTGCTGTTTCTGAAATCGAAAAGTTTCTTCTTTTTTAAACATTTTAAAACAAACCCAAACAATGGCAGCCAAACCGGAAACTAGCGAACCGTAACACTTCAAGTCGGAAGTACGTCACGAGGCTCAGTGCAAGTAGTCCACTGGCAACTCTCAAATAAGGCACATTACTTAAACGCAGCTTCCGTCTCTCTGCTTGCTTGGCTGCTTCCACTGCACGCTGCTTGCAATTTATCAAGATAAGTGAAACTATCTATCGTATTCGTGTGGTCTGCTTTATCAGTTCATGACGAAGTAACAATACATGAGGTTTAATTCACGTGTCGGTGAACAGTCTGTTTTAATACTCAGAGATTTACTAAGCATATAAGAAGCTAGCCAATATGAGATTAGCTTTTATTCAGAGACGAGTTTTGTTGAACTCTATAAAAGGAAAGGGCATATAAAATTTCATAACTATGGGACGAACAGCGATTTATGATAATGACGTATTCGTCAGCGTATTGGTAGACTTCACTGCTGTCACGTAAAAATGATATTATTTCAACTTGCCAAGTGTGCCGAGGCAGTTCCAGGTATTCTCAACGAAGCAAGAGCACAGTTGATGCTGTAATCATATTATTTTGGCAAACGTTTTTACTGGATCTTTGGCTCTGGAGGGTGTTTTGTTTGTGGTCATCAAGTGTTCACTATATGGGTCATTCTACAGAAATGTCCACTTTTCTGTCCCTAGCCTTTACAGAAATAATACACTTCACTGTAAAAAATCAAAAGTTGAGAAAACTGAAAAGTTTAAGGCAACAAACTTCACATTTTTGTGTTTTCTCAACTTGTTTTTGTAGGAGATTTTTGAGTTTTCTCAACTTTTTGTTGTATAAACTGAATACAACAAGTTGAGAAAATTCAAAAACCTGCTGAAGTTTGTTGCCTTAAACTTTTAAGTTTTCTCAACTTTTGATTTTTTACAGTGTTGAAAAACACTTTAGGATTACAACTTTTATATATTTTAAAATGAAACAATATGTTATTTGAACAATTACACCTCCTTGAGCCATCAATGTGGCATTATTTGTCTTTTAATTCATTAAAAAAATTCCAAGCGCCATAGAAGTGCTCGTCCCCACAGTCATGTACAGAGGGAAAGTGCTTTATTTTGAGGTCAGAAACAGTTTTTTTCTAACATTTAAAATATAATAATTATACATAACTATCAAACATTTTATGTAATTGACATAAAAATATTATAAAATATATAATGAATGTAGTGGTCCCCTGGAGTTGTGTCACTGGTGGTACCTTTAACAAAAAATCTCTTATTTTGAAATAAAAAATGACACAGATGACATCACTTGACTTCCTATTTCCTATTTCCGGAAGATCAATGAAGAATGGCCAATGGAAAGTTTTTTTTTCTAAAATTTTCTAAATTTTAATTAGAAAATCATAATTTCATATGAAGCTTTTAGTTGAAGTCACTGGTATGACCTACTTTATTGTTAGGGAATAAAATTTAAAAAAAAAACTAGAATACAAATGGATTAAACTACTTAATTTAGTGAGTATACCATGATTGACAGCATGTGGTTTGATACCTTGCAGCAGCCATTTTGTAAAATGCATTTTTCATGAAAATTGTCACTGGTGTTACCCGTTTATACATAAACTTTATTCAAAGCTATTCATTTAGTTCTTTTCATGAAATAGCACTAAGATTACGTGATTCTAACTTTTCTTTCTCATTGTTAATCCTCCTTTGGGCAGGTATGGCTAAATTGAGGGTATATGGCTACATTGAGTGCAGCTGAGAAGCAGCGACTTTACAGACAGCATACTTTACAGACATTTTTAAAATGTTGTTTATGATCTTTTACTGATTGCTTTCACTAAGTGTCAATGATTAGTCTTTGATAGTATACCAAATGTAAAAATGTAGTCCCATCTACTTAATTATAGTTGAAGAATAAGGATCTTTGGTCTTATGTATACGTCACTGGTGATTCATTGTGTCACTGGTGTTACTGTTTTTTGTCTGTCACATTAAATAAAATGTGTCATATGTGACATGATAATAATTTTACATCCATTGAATTCTGCTAGACTCAAGAATGAATATTTAAAGGATTGCATCATTACTTGTTTATAAATGGTTATTTTTTATATTTTCATTGTTATAGCAAATACATGGTTGTGCAAATGAACATCATTCGATCACACTTTTAACTAACCTGATTAAAATAAAAAAAAACACAATCTCCTTATTTTTTGCATTATCATTTTTTTTCTGCAACTCTGACTGTATGTGCTGAAAAAATTTAGAACGTTTAAAAACGTTTAAAATTGCTAGAGAAGTATGGTAACACCAGTGACAAAAAAAATGGTACATGCAGTCTTTAAATAAATGCACAAAAAAAAAAAAATCATTAAGCTGTCATTTATGTGTATTCATGAAGTCAAAGGGTTTCCCATCACTGATGCAGCTGCATTTCCTTAGACCACTCGGGCTAAGATTGGATGGAGGGGTCTTTGCACACTCTCGCGGCCATATGTAATTCATGAAATAAAGTGTTCATACTGCTGTGAGGACCGACAGTCGGTTGCTCGCTGCGGGGTTTTGGAAGTGACATCTACATATACGTGAGATTCACTATCAAAATGCATGGATTGACATAACATTGCAAGGGACAAAGATATGCCAAGTAGTAATGCATTAATGTCAACTCAGACTAATAGTAGGCCTATAATAGAATATTAGTTTCAGAAGCTGTTGCTTGCTTAATAGTATCTGCATTAGAGCACCCTCACTAAATTCTGGAAAAATTCTGGATTCCTGAACGGGGCTTGGCATTCACGTCTATACCTTTTCTTTTAATCTACGAATCATCAAACAAAGCCTTGTTTGTTTTAAGAAGGGTGTTTACAGTTTTGCATAGAGGAGTAAAATACAAGTATATAACAGTAGTGCTACATATTACGTTTATGCAGCAGCAGCAAGCCATTTGTGTAAAAATTACTGTGACTAAGCATAGTGGACATGAGAGATGTTCGGTGATGGGCTTTCTCATGTGTAGACATTTACCGGGGTTCAACTATTTTCAACGCCTTTTCCAAATGGGCTTATATTTTCATTTAACCATGTGTCCGAATGACCTCCACATTTACAAATAGGAGTACAGAGGGTTTGTTGTGATTTTGTGCTTTAATGGTCAGTGGTTTGCTAGCGTATAGCAATGAGCTGCTATCCATGCCTGCTAACACCTTGTCAACCGCTCTGTTGTAATTGAATTGTGAATTGTGATAGCTGTATTCTGTGGGGTAAACACTAGTAACATTGTTCTTTGCAACAACGAGGAAACCGTTCATATCAAAGGACTCTCTTCAGTCCAGATTACAGATTTGAAGTTGCCATATTGGTTCAGTCATGGTTAAATTCATATTTCAGGCTGCTCACATTCCATGCTTAAACAATGAATTGCTGATTCTCTNGGAGACTGTCTCTCCGGGCGCTCCTTTTATACTTCCGGGTCGCGCCGTATGACGTCATGGGCTGTCGCCGGCCAATAGGAATTGGAGTTTTGTATAGTGCTTTTCGACACCTGAGTCACGTGGCGTTCCCCAATGCGTTTCCGGCAAACGCAGAGTTGAGTTCCCTTTCGAAAGGGAATTGCTGATTCTCTGTCTCGGTTTGAATTTCAGAAATTCCACCTCCTGTGTCTAGAGGCAGTGCCATCAGTCTGGTCTGCCCCCCTTTCAGCCAAACTGTGCTAGACTAGATAAGACCCTTCAATATTATTTGCACTCTGCAGCTCAATACATGCATAGTCATCTAGCCAAATCTACATTTAAAAAATGTATGACTGCTTGGTCTCACTTAAGTTCTTCTGTGCCACTTTCTCCATAGCTGTACTGCCTTCAACCTTCAACCAAAAGTATGGTCACCTGCACTGCCTGGATCCATCCACCATCAACGTACTAGAAAATCCATCTATTTGTTTCCTGCTAACGGGCTTTAAAGAGAGAAACCTCAAGTCAATGATCAGCTTTTCCCTTTTGCTCACGGTTTTCTCAGAGGTGGCGAATTTTCCCACACGCACAGATTCTTTTAATCTGTCACATGACCTCACAATTTCTGATGTATCAAATTAATCGCACCACTTCATATTTCTAAAGCACTCTAAAACTGATGGGAACAAGAAAGGAATAGTCGTTTTTATCTCTGAATCTAACTCTGCTTTTATCCTCTGTCATCTATGTTGGGCTACCTGAGGAGCCATCCACAAGCTGGTCAGCAGGACACATTCCTCTGCAATACTACGAGCTTCCCCAGAGCTTCCTTCCATTCACTGTGCCATGTGCTGCTACAACTGCAGCTTCCTCCACTCTTGTCTCTACATTGAAGGCCATGGGGTGATGGTCTTCAGCTGCTTATGAACGTTACCTCGATGGTCGAGCCATCCTTGAGAAAAGCAATGAGTGAATAAATAAATATTTTGGCTTCAATAGTTGTTGGGCCTTCACGTAGCTTGATTTGTTCTTTTACAGTTATTGTTGCATTGGCTTCCTGAAATGCACATCTGGATCCTCGGCTGGCGATTTAGCAGGAAGAGCCAGGGAGGATTGCCTGGTATGGTCTGTTTTTGGGGGGGATTTTGTGCTGCTCTCCCAGTTAAAAAATGGGTGGTTGTCCCCAGAAGCTGCTGCTGTTCCCGGTCTTAGCTTTCATGGAGGGGAATTTAGAACAGAGCCATACCACCATATGTAACGTCAGCAAAATATGCCAATAAAAAATTGACTAAAGTTTGTCTCTGGTAATTTTTTTGACTTAAGTGGTCCTGACTGAAATCAAGCATTCTGCGTTAGTTCAGGCAGGCCTCGTAGTCAAGCTCCGCTATCAGCTGATTTGCAAATTCCAACCCACCCATATCAGCTGATCTGATTTCTATGGACTCAATTGGCGACTCTCAAATAAGGCGCATTACTTAAACGCAGCTTCCGTCTCTCTGCTTGCTTGGCTGCTTCCACTGCACGCTGCTTGCAACCCACCTCCTCCCCCAGCTCCTCCTTAAGCTTGTGTTTAACTTAATCAGTGTCATTCTATTGTTATTGAAAATGGGAGGTTGTCCCCAGAAGCTGCTGCTGTTCCCGGTCTTAGCTTTCATGGAGCTCATGAAAAGGATGGGGAATTTAGAACAGAGCCATACCACCAAATATAACTTCAGCAAAATATGCCAATAAAATTTTTTTTCTGAGTTTTCAGAATTTCAACTTGATTTTCTTAAATAATCCAAAAAGAACAATAAATGTATCACTGCAGATTGTAACTTTGCCACAATTGTCTAAAATTTAATTTTATATTACAGCACATTACATCACACATCCTCAGGAATGACACAGAGTCATGACATGGGCCCCCAAATCTTCATCCAACCCAGCACACCCCCAACTCCATCAAGGACATCTGAGTATGTATGGCCTATTGTTGGTCTGTTGTCAGGTGTTGTCAGGTAATTATGTCATTTGTACTTGAAACTTTCAGTATTTTTCCTGAATTTAAAGTAAAGGCAGCATTAAAGTGAAATACAAATCAGAGGTCGCGTTAACCAAAAATATTTCATCATTGATGGAATGTTTTTAGCAGTGACGAAAAAATCAGAAGGCCGTCTGTCATTTTGACAGATTACACTGAGGATGATGTAACTTGTAACTGTAATTCCCACCCCTGTCCAGTTGGTGATGAGTGTGCTCCAGTGTGGCAGCAGAGAGCGAGTTCAGTCTCCAGAATAAAGTGAAAATGTTGCATTTGATTACACAAAGGTGAGCACCCAGTTTAAGTCCATTTTATAATAATAAATGTATAATACTTATACTTAAATAATAAAATTTCTAATCCTGTTTGTTTTGTTTCAAATTGTGGCTGTCATAAAAACTTGATGGATTCATTCAAACATACATTGAATAATAAAGAAGAGCAAAATGCTCCTCTCTACAGTTATTTTTCTTGCTGATTATCAAGTTTATGTTCAACGAATTGTGACATTGTTTGCAACACTGATTGAACTGATTAAGATGTGATACAGATTTCGGTAGGCTACTGTATCTTTCAACATATTTTCTGATGTTCACTCATGTTTATTTTGTTCTGTAAAGTAGTAAAGAGGAAGGGATGATCACGTTCAATCACTATCAACTGTTCAAGATGAAAACTGAAAAGTGTCTTTGTTCAACTTTCTTTTCATAATATAAATAAATGCATTGCCTAGGCCCATTTGCTTATCCTGTAAGTTCGTGAATAAAAGTGAAAATGTGAATGAAAATAGAAGCTATTAAATGTCTTATGATCATTAAAATATAAAAATTAAAATGACGGGTAATAATTGATTATGACGGAATTTTTTACAATCCTGTCCATCAAAAAGAACCCGCATTGCGCCGGGTATATGATAGGGCCCTATATCTTATATTTAACCAATACTTAGGTATCAGACACAATGACAAGTTTCAGCCTGTTAAGATCAGGCTGTTCTTTTTGGGGTACATAAATGCTGACTACCCTGTGATTGCCCGGACCTCACAACTTAAAAAACGTCAAAACAAAATTTTAAATAGGCGCAGATTTTAAGTTCAAACAACTAAATTTTTGTCTGAAAACTCTTAACTACATTCTGTGACACGACAACATTAGTATTTCTAAAATAGGACATGAGTTTTCTCCTCTGCATCGCTGCTCACTAGGAAAATGCTGCCTGTCTAGAACACGCAGAGACAAGCAGAATGATAAAAACGATGAACAGTTCCAGTGCTAATACTGGTGAAATATCAGCACTCCTAGAACGCCTCTCAGCCAAAAAGATTAAAGGACCAAAATTAACTGTTGTATACAGGATATACATTTATTCAAATTTCAATTATGTAATTTGAATAGATTATAAAAGGGCATTTCACACTGAGCTTTACCTCGGGTTATTGTCATTCTAAACCTCCCTTTTACCCCGGGTAAAGGAACATTTCACACTTATAATTTAAAAGCAGTGTTAGAACAGCTTTTTACTCAGTGTTATAAAACCCTTCTGTGAAGTAGGGTTAGCACTGCTTTTGTAGAAAACTGGTACAGTGTTAAATGATGCGGTGTTTGAATGTTAAGGCTACGTGCTTAGCAACCAACAGACAATTGCATGCCTCATATTCACGTGCTTTGGACAGTCATGGAAACACTGCTCACAATGCACACTGACAGCACAAATATGCAAATAAGGATGATAATCCAGGGATTAGGAATGTACAGTGTGAAAAGTCAATGCAGTGTGAAATGTGAAGCAAGATAACCCAAGATTCCGTTTACTCAGGATTTGGAATGACCCAGGGTTAACTTGCCCATTTGTAAATTACATAAATGAATAAATAACTCACAATATAGACACTTCCATATATGTTTTGAGCAATGACGAACCCTGATCAACTCTGTTATATTCAATGTTATTACATGCAACTGTACAAAATTCCCTGTCCACGCATGCGCAAGTCAAATCTGTCCACTCTAGTTAGGGACATGCACAAAACGTTGATAGTGCACACATCTGGGGCCTCATTTATAAAACTTTGCGTATGCACAAAACAGGCCCTGAAAGTGCGTACGCCACTTCCGACGCATAAGTTGTGATTTATAAAAACAAACTTGATGAGAAAATTTGCGCACCTCCACGCAAACTCTGACCCATGCGTACGAACATTTTGGAGACAGAGCAGTTTGGCAACACCCGATGGTGAGCTGAGGGACTGGCGGCAGATGAAGGAAAACCACTTTAAATTCTCATTATGAGTCATAATTATAAATACAATGCATGTTCACAATAACAGTTTAAATTATAATAATAATAATAATAATAAAAAGATTTAAACTCACGTGGAAACACGTTTTCATTTTGATATACACTTTTACATTATTATTACATTTTCACTAATGACGATAAGCACTGAAATTAAACGCAGTCATTACGCAGAAGTTAAACAAAAATGATATGAATTTAGATAGTAGATGTGCTACTTTCGATCACTTTTCCTGTGACAGGAGTGGAGGAGTGATAGGCGCACAATCTTTAAACTAAACTGCAGATGTTATGACAAAATATTTTAGCGAGAACGATGATCATTGATGCACACTTAACTTCGATATTATGGAAGACACTGCTGGATTCGATGATCGAACGGTCCGTTGTCCATTTTGAATAGGTCCAATGATAATAGCTTACTGTACAACCGCAGCTGCACGGAGGTGTTGATGTCGTGTGAAGGCATCTTCAAACAATTACCACTGTATTTGAAGGATATAATTTAAGGAAAACGGTAAGATTTGCATGTTTTCGTTTTAAAATACTTTGTCAGTGACGCGCCGAGTCAGACAATTGTATTTACACTGCAATAATTAAGCAGGCCTATCTGTTTCCACTAAAAGTAGCCTATAAACTTCCTAAAAGATATGTTCACCTTATCAGCAAAACTGCATAAATTTGATTCAAATTGTTTAAAACAATTAAAATACTATTTGGCCAGTGGAAATGTATGAATCAACTATATTATAAAACCTTTATCTCAAGTATTTTATACAATTTTGTTTTTATGTATTTTTTGATATATTCATTCTAAAACATAAAGAGGATATTGGATGATTTATAGTCCATATCAAATATTTTCCAATGTCTTGTACCTTTGACGGTGTTAACCATGGTGTCACGTGGATGGAACATGTATGGAAATGATATGCAGATGAGGTTATGCATAGTAAAACTAGGCGTCATAAGCTCCATATATGGTGATTTCGGGGAGGAGACAGGGTGGAGATGCACGTACGCACAATCTTATACTGACTGGGATTTATAAAGGGATTTGTGCGTAGGTTCTGGTGTACGCATGGTTTTATAAATCTGATTTTTTTTTGTGCGTACGCAGAATCTAGCTTTTGTGCGTACGTACAGTTTTTGGATGAAATCTACCCAAAGTTTTATAAATGAGGCCCCTGGTCCGCAGGAGGGCAATGGCTCTGTAAGCGAGACTTTGAGCGGGGTCTCTGGTGTTACTGGCTACTTGAGGCGAGCACACGGGAGGATACAAGACGCAAGCAACTAAAGATGCGAGGTGACAGCCTGAAGGTGGGGATTTTGTAATGATATGCCCACCCCTCGAACGCAAAGCATATAAATGGTGTCGAGGGAGGATTGAGACATGAAAGTATGCATCCTTCAGGTCGATTGCTGCAAACCAATTTCGGGGACAGATGCAAAATGTGTTTCTGCATTAGCATTTTAAACGGGAGCTTGTGAAGGGCCCAATTCAAAACTTGCAGGTCCAAGATTGGCCGCAACCCATCACCTTTCTTGGGTACAATGAAGTAGGGGCTGTAAAACCCTGACATCATATCGGCTAGAGGGACCAAAGATAGAGGAAATACCTCTTTCTAACAGAAACATAATTGAACAAAAGATGTTTGTGACACGGTGGAGGCCTCCACTTGATCCCAACTCTCTCGGAGACCAGGGAAAGCAGAGCTGTTTCAACACAGCTGAGTCTTCAGTCCTAGAGGACTCAAGCTCACCCTCTGATTCAGCGATCAACATCTGATTGTCCAGTGAAGCCCCAAATTAAACTATTGGTCCCCCATGGGGAGGACCAGCGCATGCTCATCCGGAATCCTCAGGTCACCCTGGCTATTCACCGAAGTAGCCCTCTTCTGATTACCAGAAGAGGGGTTAGATCAGGGTATAGGTAAGGAGACTCCACCTCCTTTGAGGAATTGGAGTCTTGACCGCATCATCCTGATGGTTATCTTCCCGCAGTGGGTACATGACTCATTCACAAACGCAACCTCAGCGTGCTTGATACCCAGACATGTGAGGCAACGATCTTGACTGTCATCCGGTGCCAGGAAATGACTGAATCCAGAAATGCACGGGTGGAATGACATCTTTAGAAAGATGCAGCATCACACCCGTGTTTTGCTCTTGTAGGGAAATAAGCTCTCTTATAGTGCTGAAGCGCACAAGGGAAATGGCAGTATGCAAACTGGCAGGAAACACACTGAATGTGCGTTGCTCCCGCTTCTGCATTTATACCCGTGCTGAGGAGTGGAGCGCGTGATGCAAATCTCGTAAGCCAGTGTGCATTGGCTCGTTTAGTTTACACTTGAAGGTGATAGGACTCTCAGGCGAGATCCCATTTCGTCAATCCTTTCTGACGTGACGTTGAATGTGACTGACTGAAAGGGAACAATATTAATCATTGTAAATAAGTTTTAGAGTTTAACATGCAGGGGGACAGCCATTTGTAGTGATGTTCGAAGCCATTGTGGACGTTATTGAGTGCACTCATTCAATCCAACAATGCATATGCATATATATATATATATATATATATATTATATAATAATGACTTACTGCTACAAATAAATACTGAACATATATTATGTCATACATTAAAGTCACCATGAAATCAAAATTGACAATTCTTATTTTCATGGAATATTTCAGTATTTATTACAATAGATTCATCCGTGCACGTCTTTATTATTTATATATATGAAGAGTTTGGTTCCAAAACGCTATAAATCCATTTTGATTAATTTGACTAAAAATGTGTTTTCTTTACCAAGAAAGCGGCAAGATGCAAACCACTACCTTCTGTTTCAAACTTTCACATAGCATCTTTTGTTTATAAAAACATAAAAAATTTAAATCTAGATTTTGATTTTCAAAGGTTTATTATAAAAACTGATTATTTTTTCCCCAAAATGCAATAAATCCATGACGTTTTTTTTTTTTTTTCAAAATGCAATTAATCCATCAATATAAAAGTTATTTTTCATATTGAAAATACACAACAAAGTAAGCTGATTCACATATATGACAGCCTCTGAACTTTGTCAATACTAATCTTATATACAGGCATTTGACTAAAAATACATTGTCGTCGCTCCCAAAATGAATTCAACGAGTCATCTTGTTAATGTTATAAATTAATTATGTCTCCATTTGTCATTACCGATTAAAGAGTATCTAGCGCCACCGCATGGTTAAAATAAACACATTTGCCGAGTACATTGGTATTAGAAACGGCTTTTAAAAACTGTTCATGATTCAGTTTTGGGGACCGTGACAGAAGTTTGATGCTGTCGTGGAACAAGCAACAGCCGGCATTTTTCCGACTCGAATGCCTCATCTTCTTAATTGCCCCACGTAAATGATTAGATTTCGATGACTTACAAGAAACATAAGTCATCGAAATCTACCCCACCGCAGAAACCACCACAGGTTCATCAATGCCGTCAAAATTATAAATTTTTCTGTTTTTTGCTGATCACAAAGTACCGGATGTATTCAGAGCGCCGCCATTACCGTTTACGTGGAATGGTGCGCTGTGATTGGTTGAGCGGATATATCGCATTCTGCAGAGAAGGGAGACTGGAGTTTGTAGCGTTTTGGAAAGAAAGGGAGAAAACCTCACAGAATAACACGACGGATATCGCATTTTGCGCAAAATTAATAAATGACTTTTCAAAACTGATAAAATACTGATTTTGGCGGAAACTCGGTTTTTTTTTTACGTTTTGGAAC
>RJVU01063416.1:864628-900598 GCA_003731715.1 Anabarilius grahami | reverse complement strand
ATATATATATATATATATATTTACTAGTGGGTGCAGGACACTATAGTTAATTTATAGCAAAGTAAACTGTGACCCAAAAATTCTTTCAAACAAACAAAAGTTCAGTATTTTTTTTTGTAGCAGTAAGATGGATTATGCACAAAATTACCATACATGATGAAATTAAATTCACTCTATAATTATCTGAATTTAAATTAAATCCTAATTTACATTAGTGTTGGCAGGAACAATTGGCTCATTTCATCTATTTCTGTGCTTAATGGCCCCAGATTGTGTAAATGGTCTGTTTGAGGGGCTGTGACAATAGCCAGCAGCTAGTGTTTGGACAAGATCATGATATTCCAGTGGCTTTTTGCCAGAACTTTGAATCAGTGGTGTGGTTCTGTTTCTAGTTGTTCAGATGAAAGTGAAAGTGAAGTGACATGTGGCCAAGTATGGTGACCCATACTCGGAATTTATGCTCTGCATTTAACCCATCCAAGTGCACACACACACCGTGAACACACACCCGGAGCAGTGGGCAGCCATTGCTGGGGCTGCAGTGAGCAATGAATACAGACACCTGATAAACACAGGGCCGTAACCATTTTCACTTCAACCTAAAGGTTTTCCTATGGAGCTTTCCGCTCCCTCCCGTCCCTTCTGTCCACAGTTTAATTGTTAGTGTAACTGATTGATTTAT
Source organism: Anabarilius grahami (assembly GCA_003731715.1). Lineage (NCBI taxonomy): Eukaryota > Metazoa > Chordata > Actinopteri > Cypriniformes > Xenocyprididae > Anabarilius > Anabarilius grahami. The sequence continues at coordinate 899,916 of RJVU01063416.1, read as the reverse complement.
TGCTTCAGTAGCCAAATTGAAATTTTCCTTTAAAATGCCATCTGTCTCTCTTCCAAAACTCCTTTCGGAACTTCGGAACTTTCGGAACTTCAGTCTCTAATCGGAGTTGTTAATTTCATTTTGCAATAAATTAAGCATGATATTCCCAGTACTTTAACTGTAATCAAATCAAAACAGCTTTATATGCTATATAGATATTAGGCAGGAGATGACAATTTTGTTATTTCTGTTTGGAAAACACACACACACACTGGATGAGAATGAGTGCAGTTTTGGGCTAGAGGACAGGTCTGAGCAAACGGATGGATTTGTGTGTTAATGCACGGCTGCGCTGGGAGAGTAATGAGGTGTAGCATATCAGACTAAGTGGCTAATGGGCTGTGAAGTCATTAGTGCAGTGCCGCCCACTCACTTTCACTCTGCTTCACTCTCTTTCATTGCCTGTCATACTATCCCCACATATTTGCTAGTTTTGTGTTTTTGTGTATCTGTTCTCTGTCATATGATACACTAATACAGTCACTGTAAAATGCATTTATATCACATGTTAGGGTGAATCTCATGAAACCTGTCCATATCTAGGTCAAATGTCTTCTTCTGTTCATTTTGGTGTGAAATGTGACACTATGGCTACATTCACACTGTCAATTCAAATCCGATTATTTGTGTATCCGATTGTAATCTGATCTAAAATTATTGATGTCCACACTGTGTATTGCAAATGTTCAGATCCGATTTGTGTGTCTGTGTCGCTCTTTCGTTTTCCGGAATATCTGCATTGGTTTCTATCAAAATAACATTGCGTTGGTAGGTATACGCTTAAACAACAACAAGAACAAATGCAACATGGAGGGGTTTGCATTAAAGATGTAATACTCATGAATTGCAGGTAAGGTACTCAGGTGAGTAGTCAGCTAGGTCAGTGCGTACTTGTTGTACCACCAGAGGGAGCAATCTCCCAAATACTAACTTGGACTGTTGCTTCGTTGGTTACTTCCTGCCTTACTCCAGTATAAATAGCCATGCATTTTCACAGCTGCTTTGCAAAGTATTGCCAGTTTATCACTGCCTTACCGAGCGTTTTTCATTGCCTATCCATTGCCTATTCATTGCCTTATTGTTATGGCCATTGTGCTTGCCTTATTGGATTTTAGCCTTTTGGATTATCGTTTTTGCTCTAGTTGCCTGATTGGACTGATTACTTGTCTCTGTTTAACCTGCCTACCTTATCGACTATGTCTCTGTCTTGTGTATTGGAGTTGTTCGCTGAGATTAAATAAACTTCCAGCATTTAGATTCTATTTTGCCTCCATGTCAAGACTCTCACACTTAGGGGGCTTTCACACTGGCAGTTTAGTTCGAAATGGGGCGCGGTTCACATGAAAAAACGCTAATGAGAAAGCTGTCATGCGATCCAGGGTACCGAACCCGAGACTACCTGAAGGAGGTGGTCTGAGTTCGGTTGCACTCGAACTATGCCGTGGTTCGCGTGAATATGAGAGCAACACAGACTCGGGTGCGCACTTGCTCAGGAAGTAAAGTAGCCTGCGCATGCGTTTTCACTTACTGTAATGTATTTACTTAAATAAAACACATGTAAGAGATGACAGTGTTGATGATTTATCTTGGATTCGAACAGGAGTATGCCTGCAGTGTATTTGTGCTTTGCAAGTGCAATCAGAGTGGCAAATGAATGGCAATCAGCTGTCCCCTCAAAACAGGCTGCTTGCAAACAGCGGAAAACCATCTACATGCGGCGCACATACAGTAAACACAAGTGTCATTTACTCTACTGCACATAATAGCACCAAATTAATAAAAAACACAATTTATTGACCTGCGTTCAGTTTTCTATCATGCGCTGTGCATGTGTGTGATGACGTAAGATGAACGCAAATGCACCAGGGTTCGATAGAATCAATTTGAGTGTGAAACCAGACCAACGCTGTTACTCATTAACAAACACCTTTATAAACCCTTTACAAAGGGCACCTTAATGTAAAGTGTTACCAAAATATTTATCGAAAGCTTCTTTCTTTTCACATTTTTATTTACAGCATTATCATAAAAGGCTGTATATTAACTTATTGAGAGAAAACCAGTAGGTCTATGTAAAATCAGATATTGAGCACCCCCATATCTCGTTTCATAACACATCTGCGAAGATTCGACTGTGAGATTGGTAGTCAAATCAAGCTCCTCCTATTGAAGCATCGAATCGTTGACTATTCAGGGTCACCCCTAATTAATATGTCAATTTAATAATAATTTGAAATTGGAGTCAGATTAAGCACAGAGCTAGATCAAATTGAAACTAAATTCTAATAAATTAATTAAACTTTATAGAAGCGCAGGTAAAATACCTACATGGATTACACCTTCACCCACGCCGCTGGATTCCATCATTGGGCCAATGGGTGGTCCTTACACCCTTCTTGGTCAGGTTTGTGAGGGGACAGGTTATGGAGGAGAAGTTAGGAATAAAGAACCGGTAATAACCCACCGACTCGAGAAAGGCACCTGAGTCTTGGTGGTAGAAGGGTTGAATTGCCTCACTACTTCTACTTTCTGTTCTTTTGGCTTGATGAGTCCAGCCCTCTGTAGTTCCATCAAGACTTTCTTCAGCCGATCCAGGTGGTCCTCCCAAAGCACAGAGTGAATTACCACTACTGCGCCCCATGCAGACCAAAGGGTAGGACCCAATATTGCCAGTGCCCCCCGGCAGGCAGTCTTTTGTGAGGTCGAGCGTTGAGATGTAGCAGGCCCTGCCGAGGCATTCCACCAACTCATCCACTCTGGGCATGGGGTAATTATCGAATTTGGACACCTCGTTCAGCTATCGAAAGTCGTAGCTCACCGGTTCTGCTACGACTTTCGATAGCTGAACGAGGTGTCCCAATTCGATAATTACCCAATGCCCAGAGTGGATGAGTTGGTGGAATGCCTCGGCAGGGCCTGCTACATCTCAACGCGCCTGTGACAGGTGCACCTGTCAGACGAGCTCTGGCTTCTGAATGGTCCAGACAGCTGTACATAATCAAAAATGCCTCTAATATGTGCACATTTGGAAGATCAACAGCACAACGTTGTTGGAATCTTCTTGGCATTGGTTAAAAGTTTTGTCCATCAAGATTTACTACACTGCTCAAAAAAATTAAAGAAACACATTTTAATCAGATTGAATCAGACCCAGATAGTAATGAAGAGGGTCAAGCAGAACCTCTGCAAGTACGGCTTTTAAAGGACATTTATGAATGGTATGTATTTTTGTTTGTATTTGTGTCAAAGGGTTTAGATATGCTGTCAATTGTAAATGTTACTGCTGTTTATGTTAGCTTTCGATATACGGTGTTATCCTGCTTAAAGCTTTACTTTAGCTGAGTACATGACTAAGTAGTAGCAGTTTTATAAAGGTATTGTTTAAAGTGCCCTTATTATGCCTTTTTTTAAGGTTCCTAATATTGTTTTGGGAGTCTCCCACAACAGGTTTACATGCATGCAAGGTCAAAAAACACTTTTGTTTTCTCATAATATACATTTAATTTCACCTGAGTTTTCAATATTTTGTAAACGATTTGTTAGAAGCAGTTCAAAGAATCAGTCTCTCTAAACTAGAGGTCTACAAATTTTCGGGTCTATATTTTAAATGGTCAGACGGGTCCGGGTCGGGTCCCAATCTATTACTTCCGTTCCCGGGTCTGATTAACATTGTGTGTATACCCGAGCTGATCTGATTCTGAGATCACCAGGCCGTGTTGGGAGTCAGTCAGCGCTGTGCGTGTGTTTTGTAACTTGCAAAGTATGAGCCGGGAAATAAGGTGAAAAAACACGAGCGACTCAAGCCATCAGAAGCAGAGCGGGCGGAGTTAAAGTTAAAACGTTAAAACGGTGATCATCGTTTTCCTATTTCTATTGTGTGCAACAGTAATGCAAACAAACTTCAAATCTCAAAAACTACTTGCAGCCTTGCACACTCGCATTTAAATAACATATTTAAAATCATCAACAAAATCTGAGATGAACAATCACATGAATGTTTTCTATGACGCTCAAAATGCGTTTAAAAGCTTATGTGTCCAATAGTATCCAGCAGTCTCATGCGAGCGCACTTTCTTTATCCTGTTTTTATAATAACATTATGAATGAACCGTCTTGTTATATCTAAAGTTTTGGTCAGACTCGGCTCAGAGAGCACAGAAATGATCGCAAATAAGTAGGCCTAGTGCTAACGTCAGCGGCCATGTCACTGAACAAGCAATCGTTATTATAGTTCAAAAGGGCAAACAGTCAAAGTTATTTTATTATATGAGTTGACTCAAGATACAACAAAATGCAAAACTGCAAAGTCGCATTTGTCATCGTGACAGCAAGTGGACTTTTAAAGCTGGAATAATGAGTGGATTAAGCATTTCAATCGGCAAGAGAGGAATAACGGATGAACTTTCTTGGCAAGTGTATCACAGTCAGGTACAAGGGCTACTAACATTAGGTAAGACAAAACGTTTTATTTTCGCAACTTGTTTATTGACTTATTAATAGCAATTTGCTGTGGAATAGACCTATGTGCCGATCGGGTCCAGTCGGGTCTGTGTCTTCCCGGTCGGGTTCGGGTCCAGCTTTCAAATAATAGACGGGTCCGCGTTGGTTCCGGGTAATACATTTATGGCATTTCTCGGTTCTGCACGGGTTCGGGTCCAACTTTCAAAATAATAGTCAGGCCTGGGTCGGTTCCGGGTAGCACATTTACGGGTCTCTTCGGGTTCGGGTATGAATTTTTGGACCCGTGAAGACCTCTACTCTAAACCCCTCCTTTCCATGAGCCTACACTACTCTGAGTGGTCAGATGGCCCAATCCTTTGTGATTGGTCTACTGTGCGCACTGTGCGCCCATTGCCATAACTGAATGACAGCTATCATTGTATACAATGTATGGACAGAAAAGATAGCGTTGATTTTACCATATCAATTCGAGCCCAAGCCCGAGGCCGATGATGAAACATCTGAAATAGTCGATTAACCAGAAACTAATTTGCAATCACGACTGGAGTACTATGTTTCTATATGTAAGTGTCACCTTAGTTATTTATAAGACGTGATAGCACCATCACTGTTATACTTTATGTAGGTGCACCTGTGGGAACTGTATCAGAATGCCAAGCAAAGCTGAAAACCTCTAAAATAAGATAAACATTTAGGCCAGATGTGTACAGACTTTTTCGCCATAACTATTAACAAAGAAAAATGGCTATATCATTGTTTGACATTACCATGAGTGTTACTATTTACAGAGAGAATACTTCAACTAGTTAGCGAGGACTAGCATCTTAACATCCTATTACAATACAGATAGAGCTCCACCCTACTGTAATAATAAAAACGCAGAGGAAAAAAAAACAGTTTTTGTATGTTGTAAACTCCCACGTTAGCTGAGCACAAACGTGAATAGATGATAAAGCATTAGACTTTGTAAACAAAAGTTGTGCTCCATCCTTGATCATTACTCCAAGTAATAAGACAGAGAAGCTGCATTAATCGACACATTTTTAGACAATATTGGACCCATATCTGAATAGCAGAACTACAGAAACGTGAGTTAGCGGGTTAGCAGGAGACAGAGGCGTACCTTACAGAACATAACATACAAAAATATAAATGTCAATTATTAAACATACTTACAAGTTGAGATTCAGAGAAGCAAGTTGGTCCAAATAAACTGGTCATTGTTCCATATTTTAAGACCAAACGTTTTGTGAATCCTGCGTTAAACTCCCCGAGGTTTGAGAAGCAGTCGTCTGACGGGAACACAACAAAAGATTGCACTGCTGTGGTACTGTTAAAAAAAAGTATTTTCCCTGGCGTGGGCGGGCAATATGCTAATGTTTCGTTGTGACATCACAACGAAACGGCTTGGGATTTGTTTTACAAACGACTCGTTTAATTGACTCAGAGTCGACTCTTACTTTTGAGAGACAATAACTTTATATATGGTGCACTTTCAGATTTAAAACTTTGCAGGATGTTTTCATTCACTTAGAGCTATGTTACACACTACATGAAAGGTAATTTTCAAAAACCCATAATAGGGCCACTTTAATTTATAACATGAACAAGCATGAGGGTAAACACAACATAAAAGCCATAATGAAACAATGCTGTACACTGATAACAGAAACTGCATCAATCACCAACAGAAGTTCGCTGTTGTGATTTCATAGAAGTTTGTTGGAGAAGTATGAAACTGTATTGGTCTTTGTTTACATCCCAGAAACTATATAACTTTACAACAATAAAACATACTTACAGGTTGGGGCTCATAAACAGCAGCTTCTGCTTTTAAAGTAGGAACTGCTTCATCTTTCAGTAATAGCATTTGTGCAAATCCAGCATTGAAGTTGTCTTCCGTAAAATGTGTAGCACAGACAGCTAAATTAGCATTATAATTGTCAGGAACAGAATTAAACATAAATTTACATTCTTCCCAAAGTCCAGCGTCCCTAGGAAGCCCAAACACAGAGGACTTGTATGCACGCGACATGGCCTCGCCCACTTTGTTGCGTGTTCCCGGGGGCAGTGTTTATGTTAATTGCAGAGTTTATGATGTTACCAACCTGGAAAGAAACTTGTTGTAGTGCAATCCGGTCGTAATTTGCATCGAACTTTCAGCGCTGTAACTTTGCAGATATTGTTTATGCTCAAGCAACAACATTACACACTAACTAAAGTTAAAAAAGTTAAATTGCAATGAACCACCCCTTTAAAATACTGACTTTTTAATATTGTCAGTACTCTTACATTCTCTGTCCCTCCTCAATTTCCCAGTGCTTTTAAGTCAAGTCAAGTCAAGTCACCTTTATTTATATAGCGCTTTTTACAATGCAGATTGTGTCAAAGCAGCTTTACATTGATAACTGGTACATAATTTTGGCTGCACAGCAGCTCTTAAAGAATAGTGTCAATGCAGGCAGATCAGAAGCACTGTTGATTAAATGTCAAGAATACTGTTGAATATCAAATGTCAAGTCAAATGTCAAGTGTCCCCAACTAAGCAAGCCAAAGGCGACAGCGGCAAGGAACCCAAACTCCATCAGGTGACATCAGGTGGCAAACAGGTGTTAAAATGGAGAAAAAAAAACCTTGGGAGAAACCAGGCTTAGTCAGGGGGCCAGTTCTCCTCTGGCGAACAGTGCTTTGTTACGAATCAGGTTGCTATCATAAGTCTGATAGGATCGCACCAATCAAAGTGTTTATTTCAGTTCCATCCAGTTGAGGATCGTATTCATCACGCCGGTATGGACGGTTTGTTGAGGAACTGTGCTACTGGCTTTCGTGTCGATGAGGCCTTCACGATGGATGATCTAGTTGACTTGATCTCTGCTGATTCTTCAGGGCTGCGTTGTGGTCATGTCCAGTTGAGGATCGTATTCATCACGCCGGTATGGACGGTTTGTTGAGGAACTGTGCTACTGGCTGTCGTGTCGATGAGGCCTTCACAATGGATGATCTAGTCGACTCGATCTCTGCTGATACTTCAGGGCTGCGTTGTGGTCGTGTCATGGCTCCGGTCCTTGGTCTCAGCTGAATACGGCCCGGATCCGGTTGACTACGGTAAACTTCGGGATAAACAGAAAGACTAATATAAGCGTAGATGCCATTCTTTTTCAGATATAACGAGTACATCTGGTGTTATAGAAAGTGTTCCTGTTTCCGGCTGAATTATTTTATGCAGCCTAATAATCCTTTAACGGATTTGAAAATATAAATTGATAATGTGTTATGTGTATGCCAGGTTAAAGAGATACGTTTTTAGTCTAGATTTAAACTGACAGAGTGTGTCTGCATTCCGAACAATGCTAGGAAGATTGTTCCAGAGTTTAGGTGCCAAATAGGAGAAGGATCTACCGCCTGCGGTTGATTTTGATATTCTAGGTATTATCAGCTGGCCTGAATTCTGAGATCGCAATAAACGTGAAGGACTATAATGCATTAAGAGCTCGCTTAGGTACTGGGGAGCTAAACCATTTAGTGCTTTGTAAGTAATTAGCAAGATTTTAAAATCTATACGATGTTTAACAGGAAGCCAATGCAGTGATGACAGAACTGGGCTAATATGGTCATACTTCCTAGTTCTAGTAAGAACTCTAGCTGCTGCATTTTGTACGAGCTGTAGTTTATTTATCAAGCGGGAGGAACAACCACCTAGTAGAGCGTTACAGTAATCTAGCCTTGAGGTCATGAACGCATGAACTAGCTGTTCTGCATTTTTCATTGAGAGCATATGTCGTAGTTTAGATATATTTTTAAGATGGAAGAATGCGGTTTTACAGATGCTAGTAACATGGCCTTCAATAGGACATTGTATTTAATAGGTTATACCTCACAAAAGCCTCATCTTACACCGCTTCAGTAAACCTGTACCCATTGTAAATTTAACCAATCTCTGTTCTTACCATCAGTGCTCACTGCTCAGGCTTCATAGGAGCTGTAGTCTTAAAATAGTAATATGCAAATGATATTATAACAAATTTATCATAAGTTAGTCACTCAAGGATTCTTATAGATGCTGCATGACTCTAAGTTTCTCTCTAAGTCTAAGTCTGACTTATTTTCTCACACCCCCTCAATTTCCTCTTCCTCTGTCTATGACACCCAAGCTATGAGCCATACCTGATTTTCTCACCTGATAATGCTGGTTGCTGAGGTTGAGCAGTTAAACATAGCACCAAATATAATTTACCAGAAAATGTTAGCTCTTTATCAGTTATCAGAAGAATAGAAAAATATGGTTGGTGGTGTGGGCATTAGAAATGGAAATGGGGTTATTTTTGAAGTTAATAACATATAAAAACGCGAATAATAGTTCGATAATTCCATCAGTTGCACTTTATCTTGCTGTTGTTGAATGCAAAAGCACATCCTAAAATTGTGGTACCGCCAATTCTCCAATTGTGTGTGTGTGTGTGTGCCACTTTCAGATGGCACTTAGAGGCTTTTGCATCTGAAGTCTTCATATATATATATATTTGATTCTGTACATTTTGTGTAGCTTTTGTAAATGTAAAAATAATATGAAACAAGAGGTTCACATTGTTTGAGGTTATAATTTTGAATGTTTATCTAGTTTTTGATCTATATTGTTATCTATACACTGTAAAGGAAGGACAGAAGCTACATCTAAGATGGCATTTACGCAGGAATTACTATAACAAAAATATTTATGCTATGAAATTAATGTGTAAAATATGAAAGTAAGGTATTAATATAATACAGTATTAATATAGAATGACATTAATGAAAATAGGACATTGTAAATAACAATATGAAAACATTTATTTACAAATTTGAGGCTTCCATCATGCTGGATTTACACAAAAGCAAAACTACGGTGACCGGGAGGGGACATGTTCAGTTAACTTAGTTTTGTTCCCACGAGTTAATAATTAGTGGGAAAGTCATAATAACTCGTGGGAACGTGATAATAAGTCATGGCCACAATATCATTTTGTCGAGGTAATGACATGCTTATGTCATGGCCACGTAATGTAATGTCGTGGCTTTGAAATCCTATTTCATGGCCACTTATTAAATGTGTGAACAACCTGCATGACCATAGCAACCTGGAATTATCAGAAATAGATAGGCCTATAATAATATTTAATTTTAATTAAAAAAAAGTGTGGAATTAAGAAATGATTATATTAACATATTGCATATTAAATTGTATTGCTCGCGATGCCTATAGACAGCATTCGAATGAAGTTTATTATCAATAAAGGTTGAAAGAATACACCTTGTATGTTTTTATCCATCCCATCCAACAGTCTTTTAAATCCATTCACTGATAGTTTTTTATTTATTTAATAGGCCTATTATTATTATTATTGAGTACATTTTTTATTCATTAAGTATTAGCTTTATTTTCCTCTTAATTTCTTGTATCTCCTTACATAATTAACTTTCTGTATATGTTACTTAAAGTATATAACTTTGTTAATACTGTAAATGTCCAATCATGCCAAGTTTTGACTTTATGACTGCATTTCTGTAGACTACACAAGTAGCCTATATTTGACGCTAAATGAGCATCTGTTATCATTTGTAGCCCCTCATTCCTGTAACAACATTATTATGAAGTTCAAATAATTTGTTATTATTAATAGGCTATATGTTAAAAGAATAGTTAAGAAACAAACAAAAAAAAAAAAAATCCTATCCCAAAGTTTAAATCCATTCACTGATAGTTAATTTTGTTTATTATTATTTGTGTGTGTGTGGGTGTGTGTGTGTATACATATTATATATATATATATATATCGTTTGATCTCATTATTTATTTACCCAATTATCATTATGTATAGCCTACTTACAGTACCACATAACCTATGTTTAATAGGCTGGCAAAAAAAATTTAAATAAATAAAAGACACGGTCAGTGAATGGATTAAAAAGGCTGTGGGATGGGATGGATAAAAATGTTCCCTTTCGAGGGAACTCGCACTGCATCGCCATAACGACACTTTGGGGAATCCCTTCAGCGTAAGCTTTCCTGAAGTCGTGTGCAATGTAGTCCAATTCTGATTGATGCAACATCATCCTGTGACGTGTGCCAGCAGAAGCTAGGGGAAGTTGCGCTCCCTGAGAGCACTTCTTTATCCCTGGATGTGAGAGCAAGCATCCTGTCGAGGCAGGGGTTGAGGCCAGGGGAAAAGACTTAATCTCGAGTCAGTGGAGCGAATAGGGAGCCTGTTTCCATTGCAAGAGACATCTCATTGCCCACTGTGGCTCTCCCTCTCTCATTCACCTCTTTTGGGACTGGACGCCATAGTACAGACGTGGCTGAGGCTTCGGCTGTACGCATTTTCCCCAGATCGCTCTGCTCCCGGGAGTTCTAGAAAGAATTTGCCAGGACAGGGTCTGTCTGCTGCTGGTAGCCTCATTCTGGCCGGCCTGAGTTTGGTTTTCAGAGATTTCTGTCTGGAGGGACCTCCTAACACAGGCCGTGGGCTTAATATTTCACCCTGGGCCATGGATGTGGAAACTGTGGGTCTGGCTCCTGAGGGGGATCAGTTTCTAAATGCAGGTCTCTCTACCAAGGTGGTAGAGACCATACTCAACTCTAGAGCTCCCTCCACAAGGAAACTTTATGCTCTCAAGTGGAGAGTATTTACTATTTGGTGTAGGAGACATCAATTTGACCCTGTCAACTGCCCAGCGGCTTCAGTGCTGCAGTTCCTCCAAGACCGCTTTTCTGCTGGTATTTCACCATCCAAACTGAAGGTGTACTTGGTGGCTATATCCACCTTCCAAGCACCTTTAGTGCATCTTTGCATCTCTGGGGAGACACCATCTTGTAACTCATTTCCTCTGTGGAACCCTGAGGATGAGGCCTACGGCTCAAGTCAGGATTCCAACCTGGGACCTGACGGTAGTTCTGGAAGGGTTATCCCTGGCACCCTTCGAGCTGTTGGACACGGCATCTGACAAATGTATCGCTCTAAAGATGCCATATCTACTAGCGATTACATCCCTCAAGAGAGTTGGGGACTTTCAAGATCTGTCAGTTGACCCCTCCTGTCTGGAGTTTGCTTGGGGTAGTGTCAAAGCTATTTTGTTCCCGAGACCCGGTTATGTACTTAAAGTACCCACTAATGTGGCCTGGTCAATAGTCCTTCTGGCCTTTCATCCTCCTCAGGTGTCGGCTGAATGTGAGAAGCTATAGTTACTCTGCCCTGTCAGGGCCCTTATACGTGAGAAATCCAATGAACTGCTGGTGTGCTTCAGGCCCCCTAATAAGGGCTGCCCGTCTAACAAACCTACTATAAGCAGGTGGATTGTCGTGGCTATTTCTATGGCATACGATCTGCGCAGTCTGCCTTCACCTCTGCCCCTCAAAGCACATTCCACACAAAGTATGGCATCTTCTACAGCTCTGTTGTCAGGGGCTTTCCTACAAGAAATTTGTGACGCTGCGGGATGGTCCTTTCCACACTCCTTCATCTGGTTCTATAGCCAGGACCTGCCGGACATGCCGGGATCTCAGGTGCTCATGTCCTGAGCTGTGCCTTAATTGCTTCACACCAGGACAGGCATTCTGTCAGCATGGCGACGTGGGTACATCATTCCCCAAAGTGTCATTCTGCCGGCACACGTCACAGGATGACATTGCACCAATCAGAATTGGACTAAGTTGCACACGCCTTCAGGCGAGCTTACGCTGAAGGGATTCCCCAAAGTGTCGTTATGACGATGCAGCATCTCGTTCCCTTCTCAGGGAACCATGGTTACATGCGTATCCTGAGACGTTTTCTTGTAGGCCTATATTATTTCTTGTTCTTACATATTCTTTTATCATTTATTAATAAAAACAGACTTCATTCAAATGCTCTCTATGGAAACATCAAGCACAATATAATAGGCTACAATATATTAATATAATAATTTCTTAATTTCGCCCTTATTTTGTCATTCTTAATTAAAAATAAAAATATTATTATAGGCCTATACTGTTACAATACAGAAGGTTCAGAGACTGGAGATGACAGTTAATGATGTTTATTAGACACACAGCAGAGGATACAGACGTGCAGGTGAGTATGAGGTGAATCTTGGCGTGAATGATGAGAGATAAATGAGTGAAACTGTCCTTTGTGTTAGTAGTGGTGAAGATCCTGAGCGATGGTGAAGATGAACAATGCTGGAGACGGAAGACACTCACACACAGACGAGGAACAAAGGAGGAGACTTGGAAACGTGGGAGACAGGTAAGTAGATCGCTAGGAGTCCTTGAGGTAATGAAGGTAAGTCTAGATGCGAACGAGACCGGACAGTGACTGAGTGCATGTGAGTGTCTTTTGTACTGGTGATGATTGCAGTGCTGATAAGGTGCAGGTGCGTGTGATCAGTACTCTGGTGAGGGAGTGCGCTGTGATTGGACGGTGTTGGAGCCAGGGCGTGTCTGTGACATATACATTTCTAATAATTCCAGGTTGCTATGGTCACACAGGTTGTTTACGCATTTAACTCGTGGCCCTGAGAAATAGATGTTATTCCCTCGTCATAAAGAAGTTGTGGCCACGAGAAAAATATATAGTTCCCTCAACATAGGATCTCGAGACCACGACTTTACATCACATGGCCACAACATAAGCATGTCGTTACCTCGACAAAATTATCTTGTGGCCATTACTTATCAGGTCCCCCTGAGTTAATATGTCGTTCCAACGAATTAATATCTTGTGGCTACGACATAGTATCACGTTCCCACAAGTTAATATGTCGTGGCATGTATGCCCATAGCCAGTTATGAGGTCACCAAGATCTGGACCTCTGTAATTTATTTTATATGGCATTAAAGTGTACAATAAATGTAAATAGCGAAAAGTATTTCTCTTTGCACTTGGTGTATTTTCTTTGCACTAAATTTAAAAGGGTCATGATATGGATTTTTAAAAATTGTTCGTTGAGGTTTACTAATAATGTTAATAAAGGTTTTTGCACAAAAACAAAAGAAAACAAAACAAATGTATGTGGAAAAAAATATTACTTTTAACCCTCATTCTGACCCTCAGTCTGAAATTATGTTTTTAAGGGGCAGCTCTTTTAAGGCTTGTCAGTAAATGGTGATCTGAAATAGTCGGTATCTGAGAAATTTGGTATTTGAAATTTGGAAGCAGTTGGGAACAACAGCAACTCAGTCACGAAGTGGTGGGCCACGTAAAATCACAGACAAAAATCACACCGGGGTCAGCGCATGCTGAGGCGCACAGTGCGCAGAAGTCGCCAGCTTTCTGCAGAGTCAATAGCTACAGACCTCCAAACTTCGTGTGGCCTTCAGATTAGCTCAAGAACAGTGTGTAGAGAGCTTCATGGAATGGGTTTCCATGGCTGAGCAGCTGCATCCAAGCCTTACATCACCAAGTGCAATGCAAAGTGTCGGATGCAGTGGTGTAAAGCACGCCGCCACTGGACTCTAGAGCAGTGGAGACGTGTTCTCTGGAGTGATGAATCACGCTTCTCTATCTGGCAATCCGATGGACGAGTCTGGGTTTGGCGGTTGCCAGGAGAACAGTACTTGCCTGACTGCATTGTGCCAAATGGAGGGGGGATTATGGGGTTGTTTTTCAGGGGTTAGGCTTGGCCTCTTAGTTCCAGTGAAAGGAACTATTAATCCTTCAGCATACCAAGACATTTTTGACAATTTCATGCTCCCAACTTTGTGGAAACAGTTTGGGGATGGCCCCTTCCTGTTCCAACATGACTGCGCACCAGTGCACAAAGCAAGGTCCATAAAGACATGGATGAGCAAATTTGGTGTGGAGGAACTTGACTGGCCTGCAGAGTCCTGACCTCAACCCGATAGAACACCTTTGGGATGAATTATAACATCACTGCCTGACCTCACAAATGCGCTTCTAGAAGAATGGTAAAAAATTCCCATAAACACACTCCTAAATCTTGTGGAAAGCCTTCCTAAAAGAGTTGAGGCTGTTATAGCTAGGGTGCATATATTATATATTGCGTATATTGCTGTTATAGTAAAGGGTGGGCCAACTCCATATTAAACCCTACAGATTAGTGGTGGGCGATACTGCAAAATTTGGTATCGATTCGATACCAAATTTTGCAGACTATATGTATTTGGTATCGATCCGATACCAAATACATATAGGGTCAGTATTGCCGATACCAATACCAATACGATACTTTTTACTTAAAAAAAAATACTTTTGTGTAGGGGAGAGCAGTATGTCATTATTTCTGAGGTGAATGAATGATCAATTCAATGACTTCATTCAGTGTGCTATCAGCTTCGCTCACTCAGTTCGCTGCTCCTCGGCGCGTTGTGTCAGTGATTCACGTGACGACACAACAACAAATCACAGCAGAGCAGCAGGAGGGGGAGGAGTAGCAAAGTGGGCCAGGATGTGAAAGCAGCGTTTGCTCAGGATTGTAGAGGTAGAAGACACGAGCAAAGTATAATGAACGTAGATATTTAAATTAAAATATCGATTCAATTACAGTTGTATCGATATTCTGCCCTCGTAAAAGAGTTCCCCTTCTTAACTAGGCAGATAGATAACTCCTTCCACAGGGACGTTGAATTAAAGCATGGATTTATTATGACCACCACTTCAAATATAAGTGGAACAGAGTAAAACTGAAATACAGAAAAGATGAAAAATAAGTTTCTAAAGAATGTGCATTAAAGAAATTTAACAGTTCACATAAGGGATAACTGCATATACTATACACATTAATAAAGCAGATGCATGTAACACTGTACTGAAAATAATCTCTCTAAATATGAAATTTGTCCTGAATAACATCATCTATAACAAATATAAGATGATAACATTCTTGTATACACTTGTAATACTTACAGACAAAGCTTCTTTAAACGATTGCAAAGATGATGAAAGGATTGAAAATAGCTGCTTTACCCGTGTGACTATCAGCATCAACTGAGTAAAACAAGATGGCTGCTATTAAGGTCAGAGGTTACTTATCAAAAACATATAGAATAGCACCACCTAGTGGCTCAAATTAAACTACACTAAAGTACACTGGAAACAGTACAATCGATCTGATACCAATACCAGTGTTGGCATCGATACTATCGATATTTAGATCGATCCGCCCACCCCTACTACAGATTAAGAATGGGATGTCATTAAAGTTCATGTGCACATAAAGGAACGCATCCCAAAACTTTTGTCAATATAGTGTATTTATTGAAAACATGAATTTCTTTAACCAGACACTTGAACAAACAAATTTATCCAGGTTTTAATGTATTAAAAATTTCATATTTAATAAAAAGTAACATTTTATATCCAGATGTTGCTATCAGGCAACATTGTACCATTGTGGAACAGAAGTATTACCAAACCATCGTATCATTATGTTATCATATCAAGTTATCATATCCGTCTTCGTCCTCATCTTCATCTTCGCTCTCACCCTCACTCTCTCCCTGACAGGGATGGGCAGTATTTATGATACATGTATTTCAAATATGTATTTCAAAAACAAAATAGTATTTTGTAATTTGTATTTGATAGGGTTGATGAAAATGGCTTTGTATTTTGTATCAAAATACTTTAGTGTTTTGTATTTTTGTAGTTTTAAAATACTGTAAAATACTTTGTAAGAAGTCTACATGATAACATTATAAGAATGCAGCCTCTGATTGGTGCCTACTCAGTAGTTTGCCCAGACTTGTTGAGTTCAGAACAGATGTTAAGTTTTGGAATAGTTTACCAATTTACATAATGCTCTTGAAAACTATTATACCGAGCAGCAGCCCCCTATATTTATGATTTACAATCAATTGATTAATTAGTTAGAAACTAGTTGCTATGAATACAGGTGCCATCAGTTGTCTTCTTATGAATGAGTCAGTATTGCTGATGCAAAGTTGGCCCTTCTTTACTAAACACCAAGTAACTAAACTAGGATGCAACTATGAGTCAGTCGCAAACTGTTAAACATTAAACTGTTGGTTACTTTAAAACTAACCATCTGGGAGATCGCAGGGATATGTGAATATTTGATCTGTTAAAGCCACAATATGTACATTTTCGCCGCTAGAGGTCGCTTATCCTTTATTTTGTGGAATCATGGGATGTGTTGTCTTCACGTCTACAGCCAGTGGAAAAGAATCGGGATGGGACTCGGGCAGAAATCATGTTCATGGATGAGATTACTAACGTTACTGTGGTATGAGGCAGAGCAGGACCGAGTGATGTTGGAGCTGAACGAGACAGATGAAGCGATTGCTAATGAGAGATGAGCGCAACATGTCTTGAGAGCAGCGGAACTTTTATTATGTCACAGTTGCCACTTCCGCTTTTTTCGGTCTAGCATATGTGGGGTAACGCAGCGCTGTTTATCATATTAGATACATTTGTGTGTTGAAAGTTGTTATAATGCTACTCTGCGTTCACTTGGCAGCTGCTATGAGACACTTGTTGCACATTGCAGTAAGCTAGATCGATATTAGGCATGGTAAAACATGGTACTCGCGGTAACAAGAAGCAATGTAACATGATTAGTTTTCTGTCAATGAATACATACAAACAGTTCCTCATCTGTCTAATAAAACATACAATATGTTTTATTAGACAGATGAGGAATATAATGCGTCTTTGGTGTTTCCATGGTTTCTGCAAAATAAAACCGGAACCCGAGGGTAACACGGGTATGATGTCATTGATAGGCGACGCACAGGCACAGTGATTATTTCTCTGGATTTAAACATTCTTGGACACATTTGGGATAATGTAAATACACAAGTCAACAAAATATATGACATTGTTCTAGTGGTTTTTTGATATTTTAATCCAAATCCTACTGTATATATTGTGCCGTTAACTGGTTGCATATGTCAGATTTATTGCATGACTCAGGCAGTTGCTATCAAACATTGTTTACTTAATCAACTGAGTCAGTGTAATGGTGAAGGGATAGATCTAATAGGCCAGTTTATGGAAGGTTTGCGAAGAAATTTCATGTAAAAAGTTTCTTGTAAAAGTATTTTTCAGTATTTTTAAAACAGAAAACTACAGTAGTTTATTTTGATACATGGTGTNGTTAATTGATTGTAATATTAATTTTATTACATTAAGTTAATTTTATTAACTGATCCAAATATTAATAATTAATTATAATTAGTTATGATTAATTATTCATATTTATTTTGAGCTAATTTGCTACAACACTTAAAATTAAGGTATTTGGTATTTTATTTTTAAATACATTTTGATGTATTTTTGTCCAACCCTGCTCCCTGATGGATTGTCACTATGACCTCATCTTCTTCATCATAGTATAACACCTCATCCTCATCAACTGGCAGTGCTACCTGTGTTTTATACCTTTTTGAAGTGCTATAGAAAATGTGCAAATCATAATATATGGAGATGTAGTTTGTGAATTCTTATAAGTGCATTACAAAATCATGCAAAAATGCAAATATGTTTAGATAATTCTAACTTTTACCCTTACAAATATAATACATTTGTATTCAAACCTATTATGCCTGTATGGCCTTGCGCGATTCCATTGTGGTACAATGTTGCCTTGAGGCAACACACAGGTTTTTGTTATGTCCTCTAAAACATTTGATAATATATAATGTAAAGTTCTTGAAAATACTTCTTTACTTACCAGTGAAGGTGACTCATATTTTTGTGAGTGATTAGCTGGACACAAATAAGTGAAAAATGCACTTTTCATTGGAGAAAATATGGAGCCATGTGACATCCACGTGCTGAAACAGGGCACAAAATGGACCTCTGTGGGTCATGTGATCACTTTTTTTGCACTTTCATTGATAAGTATTTGAGTTCTTCTGCCCTGAGATAGGTTTGATCAACAGATTGGTGTCCTATTTTTTTAAAAACAAACTAAAATAGACTATGTTGCCTGGAGGCAACATGGTACTATAGAGGGTTTAAACATCAGAAAATTCCACAGCTGTGGATAGTGTGAAGAGACGAGAGCAAAACGAATCTGTCTGAGGCATAGCTGGTTTACATGGCATTAAAGCAATAAAAATGACAGACATATGATCAAACAAACTGTAATTATAAACAACAGTATGGCAAAACGTTTTGTTTAAGAGTGATCTAGCATTAACCAATGCCATTTTTACTGTACCGGACGTCAGTGGGAGTGGCAACAGTCCATCCGAGACTACAGTTGACTTGAAATAACGCAGATTGTATATGTTTACTCCTCTCAAAGCTTCTGTTGTTGAAACCACAATCTATTCATGAGACTGGGAAAACCAGAAGCAAACAGGAGTGTCTCTCACTCCATATGTCTCTCGAAGCCAACATGTGTCCGAATGCACTGAAACTCTAGCTTTCACAGCAACTCCAGCTCGTCTGTATGATCTCCTTTGTCTTCATGCCTGAAACCTGTGGATTAATGATTACCTGTATACTCACAGTGTTAATGAAGCGGTACACGCTTTATCCAGTTCCTGTACCATCATCACCATTCACTACTGCAATGAAAAAAAAAAAAAAAGCAAGTTATCCACCAGCATTCACTCAACTGTTTATGTGCCATTTACTCACCTGAACTGTGCCATTCATTCATCCATTCAATAAACTACTGTTTGGATTATTTACAGTGGGTACGGAAAGTATTCAGACCCCCTTACATTTTTCACTCTTTGTTATATTGCAGCCATTTGCTAAAATCATTTAAGTTCATTTTTTCCCTCATTAATGTTCACACAGCATCCCATATTGACAGAAAAAGACAGAATTGTTGACATTTTTGCAGATTTATTAAAAAAGAAAAACTGAAATATCACATGGTCCTAAGTATTCAGACCCTTTGCTGTGACACTCATATATTTAACTCAGGTGCTGTCCATTTCTTCTGATCATCCTTGAGATGGTTCTACACCTTCATTTGAGTCCAGCTTTGTTTGATTATACTGATTGGACTTGATTAGGAAAGCCACACACCTGTCTATATAAGATCTTACAGCTCACAGTGCATGTCAGAGCAAATGAGAATCATGAGGTCAAAGGAACTGCCCGAAGAGCTCAGAGACAGAATTGTGGCAAGGCACAGATCTGGCCAAGGTTACAAAACAATTTCTGCTGCACTTAAGGTTCCTAAAAGCACAGTGGCCTCCATAATCCTTAAATGGAAGACGTTTGGGACGACCAGAACCCTTCCTAGAGCTGGCCGTCCGGCCAAACTGAGCTATTGGGGGAGAAGAGCCTTGGTGAGAGAGGTAAAGAAGAACCCAAAGATCACTGTGGCTGAGCTCCAGAGATGCAGTCGGGAGATGGGAGAAAGTTGTAGAAAGTCAACCATCACTGCAGCCCTCCACCAGTCGGGCTTTATGGCACAGTGGCCCGACGGAGGCCTTTCCTCAGTGCAAGACACATGAAGGACAAGACACCATCTTGGAGTCCTTCAGGTGTTTTTTAGCAAACTCCATGTGGGCTTTCATGTGTCTTGCACTGAGGAGAGGCTTCCGTCGGGCCACTCTGCCATAAAGCCCCGACTGGTGATGGTTGACTTTCTACAACTTTCTCCCATCTCCAGACTGCATCTCTGGAGCTCAGCCACAGTGATCTTTGGGTTCTTCTTACCTCTCTCACCAAGGCTCTTCTCCCCCGATAGCTCAGTTTGGCCGGACGGCCAGCTCTAGGAAGGGTTCTTGTCGTCCCAAACGTCTTCCATTTAAGGATTGAGGCCACTGCGCTCTTAGGAACCTTAAGTGCAGCAGAAATTTTTTTGTAACCTTGGCCAGATCTGTGCCTTGCCACAATTCTGTCTCTGAGCTCTTCAGGCAGTTCCTTTGACCTCATGATTCTCATTTGCTCTGACATGCACTGTGAGCTGTAAGGTATTATATAGACAGGTGTGTGGCTTTCCTAATCAAGTCCAATCAGTATAATCAAACAAAGCTGGACTCAAATGAAGGTGTAGAACCATCTCAAGGATGATCAGAAGAAATGGACAGCACCTGAGTTAAATATATGAGTGTCACAGCAAAGGGTCTGAATACTTAGGACCATGTGATATTTCAGTTTTTCTTTTTTAATAAATCTGCAAAAATGTCAACAATTCTGTATTTTTCTGTCAATATGGGGTGCTGTGTGTACATTAATGAGGAAAAAAAATGAACTTAAATGATTTTAGCAAATGGCTGCAATATAACAAAGAGTGAAAAATTTAAGGGGGTCTGAATACTTTCCGTACCCACTGTATATCTCTGTTTGAGTCTGGTTTTTCCTGACAGAAGTCCAGACCAGCAACTTATTGGTGATGAATCCAACAACCACAGACCCAGCAAGATGGCGCCGTGGATGGCCGCCTCGCTTTGTAGCATCTTGGTTCTTATGTTATTTTTGTTTGTTTGTCCTGTTTTCAGTAACTTTTTAACCGATCAGCTTTACTAGGGACGACTCATAGACATCAGAAATAACACACCAAAAAAATGTTTGCAGACTTTTGAACACTCAGACGTTTTACTGGACATTCTAGTTGGAGGAGCTGCGATCGTATACAAGCGCGCCAAGCAATGCAAATGAGGGAAGCGCGCCGGTGCGCTCCTGAAATTCCGACAGCGCGGGTTTAGTGGTGCGTTCAAGTCCTCCTGGGAAGTTCGTATTAACGAGGTGGGAAGTCGTGTTAACGATGGTAGGTGCGTTCAAGTCTCTTTCGTCGGAGTATGATGGCGGTGTGCCTTCTCTAAATTAATTACACAAAAAAACAACACTTCTACTTCTAGAAAATGTAGAGCAAAGAATGTGCATTGGTTGTTAATGTTTTTAATTAATTTATGAAGCCATTGTAAACTTTATCATTACATATTATATTGTTATATTATGATGCTATCGTATTTTTTGCTAGGAATTAGCTTACTTCGTTGTAAATAGAAAAGCCTGACAATGTCATTGCTAAATACCTATAAGTATTGTGGTATTTCACCATGTTTCTCACTGACACGCCCCCAACTCGTTCAGATCAGGGCTTAAAGAAAATCCCGAGCTCCCAACTGATATTTACGACATTGTGGTGGCATTCATGTGTCTTCAGCTCGTAAATACGATCTTTCCGACATGACTTGAATGCACCATAGGACTCCACTGCCGAGTATTCATCTAGCAAATCTCTGCTCCCTAGCAAATAAAACAGACAAACTACTTCTCCTCACCCGCACAAACAAGGACTTTTCAAACTCTGCTGCCCTTTGCTTCATGGAAACCTGACTGAACAGAGCCATCTGAAACAGCGCGCTTCATCTGCCGGGCTTCCAGATGTTCAGAGTCGTTGGGGAAAACGAGAGGCGGTGGATTATGTTATTATATCAACGAAGGAAGGTGTACAGATGTGACTGTATAAAAGGAGATGTGCTGCCCTAATTTGGAGGCTCTCTTTATTAACTGTTCACCGCTGGAGTTTTCTTCGTTTAAGTGTTTACATTCCTCCTGATGCGTGCATGAGCACGGCGCTTGAACAGCTGGCTGATCAGATCACACACACAGAGCAGTGTTACCCAAAACACTTTCATTATAATTCTCGGTGATTTCAACAAAGCTAATCTCACCTGTGAACTGCCTAAATACAGACAGCACATCACATGCCCCACCAGGGACAGTAACACACGGGACCATTGCTACACCGCTTTAAAGGATGCATACCACTCTGTCCCCAGAGCGGCTTTGGGACTCTCTGATCACTGTTTGGTTCATCTTCTCCAGCCTACAAGCAGAAACTTAAATCTGCTACGCCTGTGGTAAGAACTGTAAAGGAATGAACCAGCGAAACAGAACGGGCTCTACAAGCCTGTTTCGACTGCACTTATTGGAGTGTTTTTGAGGCTGCAGCCACTGATCTGGATGAGCTCACAAACACTGTGACATTCTACATCAGTTTCTGTGAGGACATGTATGTTCCCACCAGGACTTACTTAACATATAACAATGACAAACCTTGGTTTACTGCAAAACTCTGACAGCTTCGTCAGGCCAAAGAAGTTGCCTACAGGAGGGGGGGACAAAGCCTTGTACAAACAGGCCAAAAACACACTGAATAAGGAGATCAGTGCAGCAAAGAGAAGCTATGCTATGAAGCTAGAACACCAGCTTTCAGCTACTGACCCAGCATCAGTGTGGAAGGGCCTGAAAACCATCACCAGCTACAAGATCCCATCCCCCAGCACTGTGGAGAACCAACATTTGGCCAACGATCTTAATACAGCTTTCCTGTAGCTCAGTGGTTAGAGCATGGCACTAGCAATGCCAAGGTCATGGGTTCGATCCCAGGGATTGCACATACTTCGATACAAATGTATAGTATAATGCAATGTAAGTCGCTTTGGATAAAAGCGTCTGCCAAATGCATAAATGTAAATGTAAATACATTTTACTGCAGGTTTGAAAGGCCTGGTCTCACACCCCACACCCGCTCTGACCGGCTCACCACACAACCATCAACACCGAAAATCGCTGGGTTGCGTGCTCTCCCCACTGCTCTTCTCCCTCTACACAAATGACTGCACCTCTAAAGACCCCTCTGTCAAGCTCCTGAAGTTTGCAGATGACACCACAGTCATCGGACTCCTCCGGGACGGAGACGAGTCTGCTTACAGACTGGTGGTTGAACAGCTGGCTGTCCGGTGCAGTCACAACAACCTGGAGTTGAACACGCTCAAAACAGTGGAAATGATAGTAGACTTCAAGTGAAACCCCCCTGCACTCCCCCCACTCAGCATCATGAACAGCACTGTGGGGGCAGTGGAGTCATTCAGGTTCCCGGGCACCACCATCTCTCAGGACCTGAAGTGGGACAATCACATTTACTCCATTGTGAAATAGGCTCAGCAGAGACTGTACTTCCTTCGCCAGCTGAAGAAGTTCAACCTGCCACAGGTGCTGCTGACACAGTTTTACTCAGCTGTTATTGAGTCAGTTCTGTGCACTTCTATAACTGTTTGGTTTGGGTTAGCCTGCTAATCAGATATAAGAAGACTGCAACGGACTGTTAGGACAGCTGAAAGGATAATTGGTGTGCACCTGCCCAACCTTCAGGACTTGTACAACTCTAGAGTGAAGAAATGGGCAGGTAACATCATCACAGACCCCTCTCACCCCGGACACAACCTGTTTGCACTTCTGCCATTAGGCAGACGTTACAGATTGCTGTGCACTAGGACATCTAGGCATAAGAACAGTTTTTTTCCCCCATGCAATGACCCCAGTTTTTAGTATTCACTTTTAGTACTTGAGTTAGAGTAACAAAAATTGTGTGTGTATATGTATGTATTTACACAACTCACACAAACACACACACACATATATATATTATTCATCCTGCTGTATATACAATACATATTGCACAAATCTGTCTTCTGTTCCAGATGTATACCACACTTTTATTACTATTTTTTTTTATTTTACTTATTTATTATTATTTTCTTAGTTTTACTTATTTAAATGTTCTTTCTGTTCTCATGTCATATGTATGTGTATATGTATGTACCAAGAGCTCCTGAAGAAAACCACAACAAATTCCTTGTGTTTGTGCACACCTGGTGAATAAAGCTCATTCGATTCCTTCTGATCTTCTGATCTTCTGATTTCAAGAGCTGGTGGATAATCTTCGCAGAGTCCTCATAACACCGGCACCTGCCTCTGCACAAAGCACACCCATAACTTCCACAAAATTTTCTTCACCACCTGTGTATGTTGCCAGTCCCATGGTCACCCTACTCCTGCTCAGTGGAAGACTCCAATGGCTTCCTCCTGCAATGTTCGCTCGTCCTAGAGATGTAGCCTAAATGCTTCCCAACTGAGAATGTCAAAATCTCCTTCATTTTGTCCTTGTTGTCTGGACGTGCACTTCAATGGGCCGAAACTCTCTGGAACCAAGATGGACCAGTCAAGCAATCCTTCAACAGCTTCATTACTCACTTCTGGGATTTTTTCAGACACCCAGACGAGATTCCTCAGACGATTAGTGTTTGAGAGGTGTGCACTTTAGTACTGGTGCTAAGTGCTCAGTGCTGTGTGGGTGAGACTGCAGAGCCTGGCGTGACCATGACACATGCAGGTTTTTTTACACATTAAATTTGTGCCCACGAGAAAAGGATGTCGTTCCCTTAACACACGACTTCACATTGCATGGGCACTACATAAGAATGTTGTTACCTCGACAAAATGATCTCATGGCCATGACACATTATCACGTTCCCACAAGTTTATATGTCATGGCCTCAACATGCTAAGACGTTCCGTCAAATTAATATTTCATGGCCACGACAAAACTAACCGAACATGTACCCTCCCAGTCACCATAGTACGTATAATGTAGCCTACTGCTGCTTTCACATGCTATCGGAATAATCATGAATACAAGTTTCCTAGTAGGAAATTGGACATGAATGCCCTCTCAAGTTGTATTTACTACTGGAAACTAATTTTTATACCTGAGTTTCCGAAACGGGCCTGCCATAAAGTTTAAACATGGCAGATGGGAGAACAATTGCTGCTGTGACTGCTGTTCTTCATTAGTTTGTTGGGGTTTTTTTGGGATTTTTTTCCCCCCAAAACAGCTGCATCATCTTGTCTTGTCAAGTAGTGCATATTTACATGTACGTGAATATGGATTTTTTTTTTTTTTTTAAAGGATCACTACACTTAAAGGCTAATTACATTCACATGAAACATATGGCCATTATTAACACATTTATTACAAAAGCAAATATGAGGACAAATAAATAGTTATTTAAATAACACAGTATTTTACATCACATATATACACATACAATAAAAGTGAGAGAGAGAGGAGCCAGTCTGACATGTCAAAAGCATAACATTCTTGGTAGAGGTAATTACTAATAATGGTGCTATCTGTAACTGGATAGGCTTTGCCTCCCTGAAACTCTCCTGCAATGTCTTTTGTCGGACAAAGGGTGGTGCAGGAGAGTGGTAAGCTTGTTTTTGTTCAGCCTCCTTATAACTTTCAGGATGTTTTATTTTTAAATGTTTGAAGAGGTTACTTTTTTATTGCTGTGTACGAATTTTTGTCACAAAAATTGCATCTTACTGTATATTTTTCTGTAGTTGAAAAGTAGCACCACACCATACGTTTCCTTTCTGCCATTCTCTCTGTTGAATGCGGAAGTGTGCATCTCGTCTGTGCATGGTGCTTCTCAATTCTTATTTGTGCATCCTCGTTTCCTCTCCTCGCTTCCTTTCCTCGCGTCTTAGCTCCACCCTTTCAGGATGCAAGGTAAGGACACAAGGAAAAGATGCGAGGACGGAGGAATTGAATCAAGTGAAATTATATCCTCACTCCCTTTAGCGTCACTTCAAAGCGTCATCAGCTGCGCTCGAGGGATCTACCCATATGTTGTTAAAGTTTGGTTATTTAAAAAAATAAATAATAAATATTAATAAAGCAAGATGCCCCGTTGAAATGTATGATATATAAAGTTTATTTAAACTTAAAAGTAAAGCATACATTTAAATTATTGCGACAGATATGAAGGGGGAGGAGAATGTATACGTGTGTCAGCTTTCTCAACGAGAAAGACTTCCGCAAAGGATGCACCTCTGTATCCTCGCTCAAGACTCCTCAAGAAGCCTCCTCACTCCTCGATCCTCGCCTCCTCGCGGTGCAATAAGAGAATTGAGATGTCCTTCAAGATGGCTGAGCTCAAACGGTTTCCGGGTCATAGGATGGAGGACGGAGGAGCGAGGAGACGAGGAGGGATATTGAGAAGCACCCCATGACTGCACGTTCACTTCTCACAGTCATCATGTGTACGGGCCAGCTAAAATATGTCAGGCGTGTTTTAACACAAACATTAAACAAAAGTACAGAAAACATTTGAAAGTGATGCAGAAACCCATATTTTGTATTCATATAATTGTAATATCTATATATTGTGTTTTAAAGGTATCGATACCAAATAAGTAGCTTGTGACTATAACCAGGGGTTAAATTGGGCCGGGGCCGTCGGGGGCTGAGCGCCGGCACATAGGCTTATCAGGGCTCGACATTAATGCTTCATTTTTTGAAGGGTCAAGAGAAAAAGAGTTTTACTTGTCCTGATTAAAACAGCAATAACAAAAAAAGCTAGGGAATCACCAAAACGCAAGCATGATTCTATTACATTTAGTGTATGTGGCGATTGATAATGGATAAAAATAATATATAATGTATAATGTGCTGACAGTAACAAAGTTGCACTGTTGAGGCTTAAATGGCTTAAATGAACAACTACTAGTCGACTAGAAAAAACTTATTTCACATATTTTCGATCCAGCATGTCACAAAGGGTATTCTGGTTTGAGCTTGTGCTCTGCTCGCATGTTCTGACACAAACACACACACGGAGTATCGAACATTATTATCATTTTAAAATTATATTTGTGTGTATGACTAACCTGTACTATTTCTTTACAACATCTTTACAACATCACACACCAATCGTCATCAATTACCATGTGTCCCACCCCAACAACACAAACCAGAGAAAAAAAATGTGCAGGTCCTATGGCTGAGAGAGAGCTACTCGGATGAAAACCGCTTCAGTGAGCTCAGTTATAGTAACGCGCCATTTTTTTTGTCAGTAACGGTAACGGCGTTGTATCGGGAGAAAAAGTAATTTGTTTGATTACTCGTTACTGAAAAAAGTAATGCCGTTAGTAACGCCGTTTATTTATAACGACGTTATTCCCATCACTGGCCACAACTTACATTTGATTTTGTCAATTGTCAAAGTAAAAAAAAATTTCAGCTGCTGAATGTATAAGCCTTTTCCATTATCCAAGCTATCTGCAATGGTGGTGTCACATGCATGTGTGAGTCATGAAGATTATGAAAATGAATCATTGGATAGTTTCATGGTGTGGCATCTAAAGGTATCAGTCAATTGCCTCTGTCTAATGACCAAGACTGACGAGTTTGTATTCCCGGCCGGTGCGAGACTCAACGCATTATAGGAATCCAGATGAACGGGTGTAATTTCAATAAAGAGTTAAACAGAATAATCAAATGTGTAGCTAACTATTATACAAATGTATAATACCAATAATCAATTGGCATTCTAACCTAAATTCAAAGTCATAATAAAATGGTGTCAGATTAATTGGAACCTTTCCCACCCTATAGGAAACCATTGTTGGGCTAATTGGATCTCATTCGAGATTTTCCTATGAGTTTTTTTTGGTTTTTGTTTGTTTATTTATTTATTTTTGAAAATACAGCTTGTGGTAAACATAACTTGACTATACTTTGATATATTGTTCTATTGGTGTTCTATTTGATATATTGCCACTCTATTGGTAGACTGCACATCTGGATATATATTTTGAAAAGCAATAACAAACTATATATTGTCAGAAAAAAAATAAAGATACCATTTTAATATGACTCAAAATAATTAATGATCATTCTAATTAGACTTAAAATAATTAAAAGTAGCATTCTCTTGTTGGAGAGTGTTGTGATTTAAGCAGTGATCAGTGTATTAGATCATTAACCAGATTAACGACTGATCAATCAACGAATTGAGACATGACATTCTTCACTCCTATTGGTTGTTGCTTGTGAAATTTGTTAACATTTCTGAACTTTTGTCACGTGACTCTAGGACATGCCTAAAGCCCCATTCACACCGCCAGTGACACACAGCTACAAAGATGGCATGGTCCCATTCATTTTCAGCGGAGGGCTGAAGACTCATCTACATTCTCTCACCAATGGTCACTGTCGCTCTGCGTGTCACTGGCGGTGTGAATGGGGCTTCAGGCATGTCCTGGAGCTCATTGACTCTTGATGAGTTTAGAACATAAGCGTGCGATGCACGCCATGAAAAAGTGTGCTGTGACATTCTAATCTAAACCTTAATGTGGGAAAAAAGCTTACTATGGCTTAATGTACTGAATTTGGAGGACCAAATTCAGTATGAACCTTACTGATGACCCAGTCCGTTTGACTTCTGTTTGACATGTAATGCAACCAATCACAGTTCGTTTTGCTCCGCATCATGTTTAGGGGTGTGAAAATGTAAAGTTGATGTCTCCACAATAACAGACCGGCATCCATCTAATAAATTATTCATTCAAGAATGTTGTGAAAATCCAGTGTTTAGGTGTTAAGGTGGTAAGCACTCATTGTCACAGTGTAAACACGATGGCTTTCTTCTTCCATGAGGGGGTTTGGAGTCACAGTTTCCACGGTCATTTGTTTCCAGGCGGACCATTAAAGAATCCCGGACATCCTGTAGAATTCAACCAATCAGATGACGACTTCAAAACTCTTGAAGTGTTTCCAGATAAGTGTTCCATATGCATTGAAAGTTCAGCCAATGGTACGTGGGGCGTTACATCTGAGACTGAGACTAGTGACTGATTAAAGCGACTGGCTCGGTCTGAAATAGGCGTCAGGTGTCGTATTCCTGTAGGTTGATGTGGATCAGCTGAGAGTCAGCTGATGTGAGCTTGACTGACGTGACCTGCCAGAACTAACGCTAGGCTGTATTATTATTACTAAAAAATCTTAATAGTAATACTTAAATATAAGTTTTCTTTTTTTTTTTAATTGTTGAAATAATGCTAATTGGTGGCATTATCAAATGAAGACCATCGATTCCAAAATCGGATAGTTACAGCAGGTCCGCTTACAATCTGTTTTTAACATTTTATTTTTGTAAAAATAAATTTTTCTATGGAGAAAATAAAATACTATGAAAATAGTTTCAGTTATGACTTTTCAATTTGATTTGGTCTAGTTAGTTTTTTATCCAATACAATGTGATTTTCGGAGATCGAGATCTGACAGCATCAGCACATTTTTCCTCTTGGGCAAGCTTACCCTGCGCCCTAAACCATTCATAGGCCAGCAAACCAAAGCTGCTGTAAGATCAGCATACCCGGACCCCTTGGCCACTTGCAGATTTGAAGAAAATTATTGTGGTTTGGCAAATAAATATACGACGGACAGTTGCAAGTCATGAGAGGTTTCCAAAAACTTTTTTTTAAACACTTACACCTGGTAAATCACTGTACAGCAGGGCCTTTCATGGCTTTTTGCTTTATTTTATATAATTGTTCTCAACTTCAATGCTGCTAAAAAGGCTATAAATTGCTTTCATAATTGCCCTGAACAGCCTTCTCTATTTGTAACCTGATCAAGCAATCTCACATTTGATTAATTTTATAATATGAAGAGATTAGCCATTTCACCCAAGGATTACACACTTATCTGTGGGGCAGCAATGTATGGCCACTTTTAATGAAAGGATTAGGAAACTAATTATTTAGAATTTGCATATGGGATAATTGGACATAGCCTGTAAACAAGCAGGTCTGGTGAGCAGGTGTGCCGCCATATGTATGAAGCAGGGCAGCCACAGTAGGGTGAAGAGAGACAGACGAGCCCTCGAAGGATTTCATACACTGACTTAAAAACAATGAAAGTGTACAAATATTGGAATGCACAGCATTGGGACAATGTCATATAAGACATTCTGTGCAATTATACTGATCCTTATAACCACTAATTTCAAGGTAACCCTAAAAAGAGACAATCAGCAGGTCAATTCATGTACGTTTGATTGACGCTTAACATGTGAAATGACATTTAGATTGTGTCCTCTTCACAGGCACCTTTGAATATCTAAAATGTGATAAAAGTGCAACCATTAAAATGTATATAGCATGTTTCAGGAATGAAATAGGAAATAAGCCTGACATAATCAATATAACTTCCTGTTTCCTGTCCCTTGTCCATCTTTAGTAATCCATTGTAGTTTTCCAGTTGATTAGTCCTAATTGTTCCCAGTGCCTTGTTAATCTATTAGCCCANATATATATATATATATATATATAGCCATTTTCCTTTTTTCTTTGTCAATCACTGTATGTGGATGGTTTGTGTTCCTGTTCTCTGTGTTTCTTACGGCTCTCGGTTCTTGTCTTGTTTCTGTTTTTGCTTGCCATCTCATCTATTCTAGCCTTGTACAACATAGCAGTACATTATTCCAAAAGTTACAAATGTCTATTCAGTGTTATATGTGATAGGATAATTGTTTTATGGTGTCACCCTAAATTAAAAACAAAAAGAACTCCACACAAATGCTGTTTTTTTTTTCATTGAACTCAAGATTTTAAGCAATCTTTACACAGCTGTTTTTATACAACCATAGAAGACAAAGAAATTACAACTCTTTTGAAATTAGATTGAAATTTAAGTCAGTACTGATTGTTATTATTTGCTGAAGCTTTGACATTTCATTCAAATCCGCATTTAGATTAATAATAATAATAATTTCAGCTCCTCCCTTGACTGCAAGCGGAAAGTCCCACAGATTTGTAAGCTTAGCCAAAGTCAAACACACATTTTATGTCAACACTGCATGCTGCATTTGTCCAATCAATGACACTGACACTTCACATTAGAACAGTAACTATATAGCCACAGCACTGATGAATGGAAAAGGCAAGGTCTGGAGACACGTTTTTAAAAAGGCGGAGCTAATGCATGAAATGCTGAAAAGGCGCAATGGTCAAAGATGTCTGCCTAGTGCAGAGGTGCCCAATCCTGTTCCTGGAGATCTACCTTCCTGCAAAGTTCAGCTCCAACCCTGATCAAACAAAACTGAACCAGCTAATTAAGATCTTCAGTAGCACTTGATAATTACAGACAGGTGTGTTTGATCAGGTTTGGATCTGAACTTTTCAAGTAGTTAGATCTCCAGGACCAGGATTGGGCACCATTGGTCTAGTGTATAGAATGTAATGATTTTTATGATTTCAGAACGTTATGATTGGACCAAAGAGGACTTCTTGCATCAGCGCATCGAGACCATGTAGATATTAATTCCAGTAATCATGCTTTGTTCACAGAGAGCATCAAAGCGCTAATTTACTGGTAATGTTAGAACTTTTCATCCCAGAAAATTGAAAGAACTGATTTACCATGATGGAGAGTTTGAGTGTGTGGAATCAAGAAATTGATTATTTTATTTATAAAGAACTATGCCTGTGTGCCTAAGCGGTCATTCTGTCTGGAACCAGTAATCACCTTTTAGCCAATTCTGCAGCTGTTACCTGGATGGGATGAATTTTTAAATGTTTATTAATTTTTTTAAATTAGGACTAGTTTATGTAATTATTCCTCGGTTTCACAGACAAGGCTTAAGTCTGTAAGCTTCCCCNTCCCCCCCCTCCCCCCAAAAAAAATACTAAATACTTTTTTAACGGTTCCTCATTTACTGTAGGATATGCGGACGAAGAACCCCACAATCCTGCAGTACCTGCTACCCCCGTTCACATCATGCCTGCCACGCCAGGGCCTGTTCCCGTCATGCCTGCCAAGCCAGAGCCTGTTTACGTCATGGCTGCCACACCAGGGCCTGTTCACTTCATGCCTGCTAAGCCAGAGCCTGTTCATGTCATGCCTGCCAATTCTGAGTTTCTTCATGACATGGCTGCCACTCAAGAGCCTCTTCACAAGATGGCCACTCCGCCTGTGTCTTCAGACAAGATGGCCGCTCCGTCTGTGTCCTCAGCCAAGATGGCTGCCACGCCAGAGTAATCAGTCAAGATGGCAGCCACACCAGCGTCATCGGCCAAGATGGTTACCATGCCAGAGCCTTTAGCCAAGATGGTCGGCACGCCAGAGTCTCCAGCCATTAAGGGTGTTATTCTAGACTCTTCAGCCATCATAGATGCCATGCCAGGGTTCCCAGTCTTCATGAACGTTGCTTACGAAGCCTCCTAGGTGCACCACACTGGTGTCAAGTCTGAAAGATGCACCGCTTATGTTGGTGCATGCTGCTAGTATTCCGGTGATTGTCCCAAGTCAAGGGGTCTCAAGAGGTTGTCCCAATAACGACTGCACTCCACGTCACTGCTATGGTCATCATGTGTGTTTGGGCCGCATACTGTTCATCAGCCCAAGAGTCTGCTTCAAAGTCTGCTTCAGATCAAAATCTGCTTCAAAGCCTGATTCAGTCCATGAGTCTGTCTCCAAGTCTGCTCTCAAGCTCTCAAGCAAGGTCTGATTCAGTCCACGACTCTGCTTCACGGTCCATTTCATCTCACCAGCCTGCTCCACACTCTGTTTCAATCCCTGAGTTTCACGTCTGCCATTATGCGACTTCATGTCTGTCACGACATGACCACAGATGTCGTACATGAACTTCTTGAAAACCAGAGACACTTTGCTGATCCTGTCATGTTGTGACCCCTTTTGCCAATGCTAACTTTTCTGTGCTTTGTTTCAGTTTGTAGTGTTTCCTCTTCATGATGTTCATGCCTTGTCTGCTCACGTCTGGATTCATGTTTGTTTGGATGGATTATTGTGACTGCTTATGTGTGGAATAAACCGCTTGCATTTAGATCCTTATCTTCAACTTTGAGTCAGAGCTGCAGACATTACAGCCTTCTGAATTTTTTTTTTATTAATTCAGGTCAATGCACTATCCCATGCTGCAAAACTGCATTAAAATGTATATCTATACCCACTGTAAACATTTCTCTTTGTGTGCTTTGGTTTTGAGGTGGCAGAAATGCAACTTTATGCACTTTATATATAAGTTTAGGGGTAGAGTTAGTGTAAGGGGATAGAATATACAGTTTATACTGTATAAAAACCATTATGCCTATGGAGAGTTCCTGTAAATAACCTATGCCAACATGTGTTTGTGTATGCTTAATGTATTTGTAAACATTTTAAGGAACACTTAATATGAATGCAATTCCTAATAAAAAATTCCCATTATCTGTTGTGATGATTTACTGTGTACCAAAAAGGGTGCCAGTCTGGTGTATTATCCAGACAAATATCAAGTACTGATAAATTAAACAATCCCAAAGGAATCTAATAAATGTCCTTCTCAATTTACATGATCCCTATCATATCCTGCTTCTTTTTCTTTTCTTTCTTTTTTCTTTTTTTCTTATCAATTCAAAAGACCCTTCACAAACCAGAGCTGATAAAACAACATATGTGACCCATGCTAGCAAAATGAGTCGGAATGCACCCGGGCAAATTACGAGCTACAGGCAAAACAAGTCAAAAATTTCGATTTTGTTCAAACTTGAGGTTTTCACAAAAATGAGTTCATTAAGCCCCCTTTTAGCAATCTAAATGCTTCAAATAGCAATTAAACATCTAAAATTATCTTTATTTGTATATTTTTTGAGAGGAGTACATTTCCTTTGTCCATGAAAAAATGTTGTTTTTCTCTTTTCATTTCACCACTCGCGTTTCCCCTCAGCACAAGTTTGGTATCGTTTTATAGCGCAGCATTCTAACTTTGTGAATATTCATAGCAAATTTTTGATGGCAAGAGTCTGAACCAATGAAATGTGATTTTCAAACTCATGCTGATGTAAACAAATCGATCTTACTCACGCTGACTGACAGATCCGAAGCATGCACACAAAGACTCCTCCGAAAGCATGCAATCCTGATATACACATATAAACAGAATATATATTTTTCTTATTTTCTTATAGATATTCGGTTTTGACGAGATGTGTGCACCAAATTAGGTGTTATTAACCCTAAAATAGGCAACGTGAACCATGAGTCACATAGTTATTATTTTTTCTTCATCAAATCCTTTTATCATTTATCATAGTCTGGTCTGTCTTGATTATGCTGGTCACATGATTTGTTTAAAGTTTTCTGAGATCAATTAGTCAGCCTGACCTAAATCCAACATGGGCACCATTGGTGCAGGACATTCAGATTTTATGAAAAGTAAATATATATTAATCTTACTTTTTTTTTTTAACAAAATGCAAATCAACTGCTAATATTAATTGTGAGCATTGTCTTAAGATGTTGAAAAAGAAAATTAAGTTATATGTTGCTCATGCTGTTATTTACGGCATTTTGAAAAGTAATGTAACTCCTGAGTCACGTTGCCTGTTTAGGGTATAAAAAAAGGATTATCCACAGTATTGACAATGAATGGTGTTTCAAGGTAAACTGGGCTCCCTGTACTGGTCATTGCATTATTGCGATTTCCGAGGTGATGATTGAGAGGTGGGTTGTGGGTTACAAGTAAATCAGAGCCGAATCACCTGTAAATGATTCAGAATTAATATTTAACACTTCATCAATTATTTGTCCACCGAAAAATTGAGGTTAAAGTATTTTACTAATTCTGGATAAAATATTATCCCGTGGCCAACGGTAATAATATTTTGTTATGATTACTAATTATAATTATGAGCAATGTAGCAAAACCATAGTTTAAGGCAGCAATTTGGTAACCACAGCACAAGACACTTGTATGCGTGAAAAATCAAAGACTTTATTGAACTAATCTACTACATACAAACTAATCTAACGAAACACACACACACACACACACACACACACACACATACACACATTCATTCAGTTACAGGGAAATGGTGAGATTGTTATCGGGAGGGAATGGATTCCCCAATTGTCTAGTTTAACAATATTCTTTGACCGTAACCTGAGAGAATAATATACTAGCAATTCAACCATAATTTAATTTGCTAGTGTGGCCAAGTGGTGTAAATATACAATGTTTCTATTTTGTAAAAAAAAAAAAAAAAATGTTGTGGCCCCTTTAAGAAATCTCCTCTCTCTCTTCTCGCGACACTATTCGCGCAATTTGGATGCGTGTGCGCGACCAGAGAAGCCATTCTCGCTGTACACGAGAGCTCCATGTGCTGGTGCTGGTTTTCCACACCCCTCTAGGGGTCAGCCAGCTGTTTTTTTCGTTGTTTTTGTTTTTGTTTTCCTTTTAT